>QTSX02001071.1:0-44972 GCA_014839935.2 Entomophthora muscae | reverse complement strand
TGCCACTCAATGTACCATCATTTTTCAGAATGGTTCCACAGTGTGGAATGGACAAAATTATGTCATTTACATAAGGCTTGATCATGGCCATAGCCTTTGCCGTGATCAGGTGTCCCATGTAGGGGTTTTTCAACAGCTCAAACTTCAAAATTTCCCCATACTTGGAGAGTCCTTCCTTAAGCTGGGATTCCACCTCCTCTCTGGGCATGTCCAAAGGTAGGGCCTCAAAGGACATGAAGAGTGTGGTGTCCTGGTTGAATCTGGTGTAGGTGGTGGGCAGGACTTTCTGGGTCTTCTTCCCCTTGGGATCAGTAATCTCAAGGGTGAAGATCTCTTCTGCTGCCTGATCTGCATCTTCCTTGCAGAGGAATCCAAGATCAAAGAAGTCCTTTAGAGGGCTCTGGTGAAGAGACACAGCCTTGGGATACACTGTGGCAATTGCTTTAGCCGCCTCCTGGAACTTGGTGGGGTTGCCTCTAAAGTTGACTCTGATCCTGTGGGGGACAGAGGACTTGGGGAGGGCTCTGGTGATGTCCTGAAACCAGCGCTCAGAAGTGATAAACTTGAGACACACTTCAGATGGCACAAATGGTCCCTTCTTGGTAGTTCTGACAAAGTATGCCAGTTGGTCTTTGACAGGGCGTTTCTGACCCTGGACCACCTTGGCCCAGGATCTAGTGTTGTTGTTAGTCATAACTTTCTTTTTAATAAAAGCCTTGTTTAAACTCAGACTCTTATGCGCTTATCACTTGCTTTTTAAATTCTCAACTCCAAAAAGTGGGATTGATCTGATCAAGAAAGGTGTCATCCCAAAGTTCATTACCCTACATTCAAAAGATCCAAATTGTGTACGGAACACAGTTTTTGGTATGTCTTTTTCTTTTACTTCAACTTGGTTATACCCTGAGGTGAGGTCAATTTTGGAGAAAAAATTGGCTCCAGAGAGTCTTGCAAACAGATCCTCTATGAGTGGGAGGAGATATTTATTCTTTACTGTGCTTGCATTAAGAGCTCTATAGTCTGTTACTAGATGGAGTGAACCTTCCTTTTTCTTTACAAAGAACATTGCTGCCCCCATGGGGATTCAGACAGGTGAATGAATCCTTTGGCTAGGTTGTCCTCAATATGGGTCTTGAGGGTTTGGATCTCCATGGGGGAGAGTATGTAGTGAGGTGCAGGTTTAGGCATGGTTTTTCATAGATTGATGCCATTTTTAACCTCCCGTTTGGGGGGTGGATCTGTGAGCTCTTCCTTGAATACATGAGCTTATTCATTTAGGAGTGCTGCAAGTTCTGGGCATTTGATTTTGGTTGTTTGTATGTTATTAAATTCAGTGTATCACATTATGTTGAGGGTACTGTCTTTGGTTAGGCATTCTGAGTCATCTTGGTTTATGACTTGGACAAATACTGTGTCTCTTAGAATGAGATTGTTGGGTTCTTTGAGGATATTAAAATTAACTCTATTGCATTTTATGGTCATGGTTTTTGTTTTCCAACATACACTGGGGTTCACTCAAGTGAACCAATCCATGCCTGCTACAATGTAGTAGTTTATGTTGTTCATGACAAGTCTTTTGATGGAAGTTTGTATGCCTTTGAGTTCAAATCTTAAGGGAGTTGTTTTTCCTTCAAGTAGAACCTTTGATTTGTCTGCAATTTTGGCGTCTTTTGAAGTTGGATTTGAAAACTGGTATTTTGTACTTGGTTACAAATGGTTTGCTAACCATGGTGTGTTGTGCACCAGAGTTGATAAAATTTTATGTGTATGAGATTTATAAGTGTATGGGTAGACAAGAAGTTGAGATCAATCTTTAATTTTTTACGTTTATAAAAATGGAGGATTGAAGGACATGTGGGATGCAACCAGCAAAGTTTGTGCCTTGGTACATTTACTTGTCAGGTTGGGGGGGTCAGGGGCACTTAAGCCCGTTCCCCCTCCTCTTTTCCCTGTTTCTCAGTTTCAAGTCCTTTGAGGTCAGAGAATGTGGGGTCAGATTCATAGTGGGTTGCTGTTTTTGCATTGTTTACTTTGGTAGTGTCCTCTTTCATGGGACGGGAGCAGTTTGCGCTTTGGCTGCTGTTGTGCTTTTTGCATTACAGCGCTACAATTATTTAAGATTATAGGGCACAAAAAATTTGCTGGAATACAGTCATAAGTGAGGATATGAGTATTATTGTATCAGAAGAGCCAGTATTGAATAGAACCATGATTACTGTCTGGCAATGGCTTCTGATTGCGCAGAAGCACTTAAGGATTAGGATAAAGGTCAACCAGATTAAAGATATATATCAGACAAGTCAAGATTAAAAGCTTATTTTTATTGTGAGTGATTCATTCTTCTTATACCTTCTGCAATGGTTAATCCCTGGGTACTAGCAATGTCTTCTAGGACATTCTAACACGCCCCTAATTTGGGTAATTATTAATCTAGGTTTGGCGCTTATTGCACGTCAACCAATAGAATATTGTCATCTTCACCCAGCACAGGTGATCCTTGCTGGCATGGAATAATCTAGTTACTTCAGGATCACTTCCTACTTTCCTGAAATACTGTAAGCTTAATGCTTATTAATGTGATAAATATGGGAATTTGAGATTATGGGGAACCAAACCCAGCACCTTGGTGCTCAATGTAAAAGTAAAGCAGTGCCTTAGCGCTTGCAATATTTGCCAGGCAGCACCACGGCGCTTGCAAAAATTTTCAGTTGGTGTGGCGGCGTTTGAAGTAAAAGCAGTTCAGCGCTTTGGCGCCTAATCCAGTTGCTAGGCGGCGTCACGGCGCCTGTGTATTTTCCAAGGTGGTGTGGCAACAAATCATGTATCACTTAAGTGCTGTGACAGCACTTATCATTGGCTAATTTAAGGTTCAGATCAGCAGACTACTGCTGATCCAACATGAATATGATTTATACTAACAATTTATGCTATTTGGTAGCTGCAATTCCTATCTGTAAGCTCCATCATAATTGGAATCACTGTATTTTATACTACTAATTTATGGATTTGGTTGTAGAAATCCTAATCTGTGGGCTCCGTCATAATTAGCATCATTGATTGGTTGAAATTCCTAAGAGCTGTGATTGCTATTGTTGTGATTGGAATTGCCGTTGCTATGATTGGTGTTTTGGCGTTTATTGCCATTGGAGTTTTCTCTGCCTTTGCTGTTTGAGGGGTGGTTGCCAATGCGTGCAGCATATTCCATGTTTGCGCATTTTTCTGTGTGCTTGGCTTCTGCAATGAGCGCAGGCATGGAAGTGTTGGTCTCTTTACAGATGAGGGCAGCAACAGAGGGTTTCATTCTGTTGATGAAAGAGGCTCTAGTGTGCATGTTTTCAGATTGAGCTAGGTTTTGGATTTTGCGGCATATTTCCTCAAATTCATTGGCTTAAGCTGTGATGGTGGTCTTCTGAAGAAGATTGCTGAGCTGTATTGAAATGACTTGGAGGGATTTGATCACGCAGAAATTGTGGGTGATGACTGATTTGAACTCTTCCCAGTCTTCAAGCTGGTTGTCTGTTTGTGAGCCAACCCAGGTGGCAAACCAGTTAGCTGTGGCCTCATACAGGCGCTTACTGGCTTCCTGGACCCATTTTTTGTGGGGAATGCAGCTGGCACAGAGTTCAGCAGCTGAGTGATTTAGCCAGTTGACGAAATTTTCTTTGTTTTTATCAAAGAATTTGTCAATACCAATGTACTTGGTGTTGGTGACTTTGCCTGTGATAGGTGGTTGTGTGTTTGTTTATGGTTGGAGAAAGCAACTGTATTGAATTATCTTGGCGCATGCTTTGGGCATGACCAGTCCTTTGAATATGGTGCATCCACTAGGTATATCTTTTTCAATGTTGTGGGCGCGGAAGTATGTCTTCCAGGTCTCCTGGGATGTGGCCTGGTTGAGTACATGAGCAAAGGTGGGCAGGTTTTGGTCAGTCATTTTCTCTTTCATGGGAGTGGTCAAAAAACTGTAGCTGCTACCAGTGATAAGGAGTGCCTTTTTGGTGAAGCTTCAAATATAAAAGTAGGAGGAGAAGAAGTATATTTTATTGGATAATACTTTAGGATTATATAGATTTAGCTGTGGTGGAGATTTAGTTGGATTATACCTAGGGGTTGGTCATGTGCAGGATGGGTTCAAGTCACTGGATACTTGGACAGCCATGTGATATTGCTTGGTTGCCATTTCTGGTATGTTGAACGGTATATTGGGAGGGCACCAAATCAGGCAATGACTGGATGTTAAGTGAGTTGGCGGTAGCCAGAGTACTTGTACATCCAGATCCTTGACAATGGCTTTTGATAATTCTGCAATACACCCCATATACTATGAAACTCTCAACCCTCATATAATGAGGCATGTTAACTTGGACCAAGTGACCAATCTCCAGAGCCTGTACTGTGAAGCAGAGAAGGCAGAGCAAACACCCAAAGTGCTAAATAAGGTGCAGACCAGGAAGAGGTAGAGACCCAAGGACTCTCACCCTAAGGACTTTCATACTACCCTCCACCTGGAAACAGCAACAACTGTAAAATTCAGACATCTAATGGCAATATCAATGGAAACAATGGTCAGTCCAACTGTACCCACTTTAGAGTTACCACCACCCAATACAAGCAAGATGATGGAAAATCCTGGGAAGAGCAATAAGCAAGCCAAGATCTCCCCACCAACCATCAGCCTTGCCAAATGATGAGTATTGACCTGAAAAGATAGGCCAGTGCCCTATGGTTCAGGTCTCCTCAGGAGATCTGGCACTCTACACTATCACCAGACACCCAAATAAACTGATGTCTTACTCTTTTTGCTTCCAAATTTTACACTGGCTCAGCACTCTTGGAATCAGGCGCAGATTGTACCCTTGTTAACAGAAACTTTGTAGACAAGTTCAAGCTAGCCACTAATCCTTTATGGATCAAAGACAGGGTTTTAGCTGATGAACATTGAATTGCTATTACTAGAGAGACTGTCTCTTCCCCATCACTCTGGAGAACCTTCACTACACTATCCAGGGACCTGATATTGACTCACATTGCTTCAATATAGTAATTGGCTTGGATTAGTTGAGGCAAAACAGACCTCATGTTTATTGTATTGTAACTGTGCTTTTTTAGCAGAGTTCAAGGGGGAAAATGTTTGGAAACTAGATAATATTCTTTATTGAGAGATAGTGATTATATAGCTATTGTGAATCATGTATAACAGGAACATGATAGTGTTGATCACACGGTTGGATGGTGAAGGGGGTGGATTGATCCTGGTAATTATTCAAGCGCCAAAACAAGGTATCCATCATAAGAGATCATCATTTGTTCATGTTGTTGGATTTGTAAATTTGAGCTGACTTCCTAGTTTGGCTTCAAGTGACTGTATAATCAGATTTCAGGTCACAAACCAACTTACTTGTAACCTTGCAGGTGGTTCAAGCTTGCTGTTTTGACAAATTGGTAACCTTGGTTCTAACCATAAAATTAGAAGGCCTCAATCACCAAATCTACCCCAATACTTTAGATCAATTTTTATGAGATCATGTGTTTGCGCGCATAACGGGAATACAAGAAGAGAAGGAAACCTGTAAAGCATTGATTGGGAATATTGCCAATATTAGCTCATACACCCAAAGACAATCAAGAGACTATCATGTCATAAGGCAGAAAGATAATTGCCTAACACCCAGAACCCTTCAAAGAGGCTCTATCAGGGCTCCCTACTGAAAAGCATATGCAGCACTGTGGGGGTTCAGTTCTCTAGTCTCCATTGTGTGTCTGGGGTCAAAGCCAGGGACCGGCTGGAAGGATTTGTCATTCTCTAGTTGGTGTGACATAAATTGTTGGATAGTAAGAAGCAGCCTCTAGGTGGTGAGGAATCACCACCTAGATCCACATAGAGTTGATGATTAACCACCAACAAATCTTCAAATACTGTTTTGTGAAATTTCCAAAAGATACACTAGGGTTAAGCAAAATGATTAACCCTAACCAAAGGAGCCCAAGATAAATAACCTGTGAAAGCATCAAAGAATCTTTAGCGTAAAATTCAAGACATTGAGATGCTTCAAATGTCTCAGCTTTGGATATGTTGGTGAAACCCCTAAATTTGCGGGCATCATTTTGACTTTGAGCGGAGGCAGCAACAAAGTACCAACAGCGGGACCCCATCTTCTCGTAATGATTCTACTAAGAATTAAATTGTGGGGAATGTAGTACAGCAGGCTGACTACAGGATGCATTTCAAAATAAGATTAGATCAGAAGACATTTGATTTTTATTGAGTAAATTTTGGGAGGACTCAACTCTTAAAGTTGAAACAGTGAAAATTAATCAATATATATCAAAATCAACTAAGCAATACCACCTGAATCCTTATCTCCTATCTCTTCTGAATTGTCAAGTGAATACCTGGTCCAGTTTTCAAAGAACCATTGTTTGACCAACTTCTGATGACTGTGCTGATAAATAAGGTCATATCTGGTGACTCTCATATTACAACAATTTATCAATGTCAGCTTGCAAGGGAAAATTGAGTGTTACTGGCCAACTGGAGCAGCCGTAACCCATTTTCAATCAACTTTCTGATTTATATCCACCAAATCAGTTAATTTTGTTAACAAGTTTCAAGCCTTTTGAGCTTTCTTACTTGGGTCAATAATTCATGGCATTAGGGAATCTACTGTAACAGTTGGGGTATGTTGCTAGGTTGGAGCTTGTATTTGGCTTGTGTCATGGAAAATTCTTCCAAGACTTTTCCTATTAATAGACAAGCATCCCCTCCATGTACCTGAATATCAGCTGGGGCCAAACCCTCTTAGAGCTTTTACCAATCTTTCACGAGTCTAGTGGACTCAAACTCAATAAATTCCCTTTCTCTATATGTCATCTCAAGGTGTCTAGTCAACCTTTCCCACTCTTCCCTTGAAGTTTTACTAGTAGCAACCCTTTGAAAAATTTGATAATATTTACCCTATTCCCATTGACTAGGTAAGAATATGTTGGATAGATTATTCATGGGAATCAATGAACAACTGGAAAATATGGATAGGAGTCAAAATGAGCGTTTTTTAGAAGAAATATCCCCTTAGAAACCTTATGCATTATGGCCCAGGTGGTATAGAAAACAATAGGGGTTTGCCAATACTTGGGGTTCTACAGAATTCTCTTGGACTCCTTTTACTTGCTCTTTGGCTAATGCTCCTTATTCCTGGTGTTGAAACTGAACTAATGATGATTCAGTGTTTGAATTGGGGAAGACAACAGTCTAATAGAAAGGACAGGAATAATAAGAAGAAGGTATTGCTTATTATAGAATAATGCAATTAATATACTATATGGGGAAGCTACCGGGCCACAAGGGGGTGGCATGTTCCATGTAAAGTTTGGAGCTGAGGAATAACCTGTGCGGGATCAGTGGGTCAAATTGGTAGCGCTCCTAATTAAGAGAAAGTGCCTGTTGTTTGACATTGCCATCAGATTAGTCTGTCATTATATACGTCAAGGGGCAACTCATCAAGTGCCCCTGTGT
The DNA here is from genome assembly GCA_014839935.2 of Entomophthora muscae. NCBI lineage: Eukaryota > Fungi > Entomophthoromycota > Entomophthoromycetes > Entomophthorales > Entomophthoraceae > Entomophthora > Entomophthora muscae. The sequence continues at coordinate 37,459 of QTSX02001071.1, read as the reverse complement.
ATTGTGAGATACGTTGGCAGGCAAGTCTGGAGACTTGGTTGCAACACCCCCTCCTTTCCCCCTGCTTGTTGTCAGATACCAGGATCAGAGTTTGCAGGAGATCTTAGAAGGTCCGCACAAACAACTTTTGTGTGGGGATGGCGCGGCAGGGGCACAAGCAATTGTGGTAAAGCTTTTTGGTGTTTCCTTGGGCATCTTCAAGTTGATAGGTATGGTTGTCATAAAGTGCAGCTATCTTGAAAGGCCCCAAGTGGTTGGGTTCTAACTTGGCTGAATTGGGGTTGAGGGCGTAAACGGGGTCACCTACGGCGTATCTGGCCTCAAGGTGTCTTGTCCCTCCCTAAATTTGCTTTTGCCTAATGTCTTGGGCCTTGGCGCACCACTGGCTCAGGGAAGAGGTAGGCAACAAGGGGGCTTCACAGGAGCTGTGGATTGTAATTTCCCTTGTTCTACTCCTGCCAAACCATTGGATGTCCCAAAGGCCAAGATGCTGGGGCTGAACCCAGTGCCCCTGTTGACTCTTGCTTGTAAAATGAGCAGTGCAGTAGGCAGATGTTCAGTCCATGCAGTATTATGATGTTCCTGTGAGAGTTTGGCAATCAACTGGAACAGGGAGCCATTCAATTGCTCTACGCGCCCATTAGCTTGTGAATGGTATGGAGTTGTGACTATTTGTTGTAAGGCATTTTTGGCACAGTACACTTTCATGACATGTCCAACAATCTTGGGACCCCTGTCCGTAATGAGGCATCTGGCTTGTCCAAAACGGGCTACAATTTCCTTGCCAATGAAGCAGGTGATGGTGGTGGTGTGGTTAGTGTTTGCTCATGCTACTGGCCAGCGGATAAAGTAGTCAATGGCTGTGATGATATACTTCTTCCCAAGTCTGTCTTTGGGGAGGGGCCCAACAATGTCAAAGGCCCACTGCTCAAAGGGTTCCATGGCCTTAATGGTTAGGACAGACTTGGGGGATGAAGGCTTTGACGTATTCTTTTCACACAACACACATGTCTCAAGGAGATCTAAGATGTCTTGGCGCATACACAGCCACCAAACCTTATGTTTCATGATTTTGAAGAGGTTGCGTCCTCTGACATGGCCCAAGGTGCGGTGGTAGTTCAGTATGGTGTCTCCTTGCTGTGTGATAGGAATATAGTGTGTCTTTATCCTGTTTCTGCGCGGCGGCAGACATTGCCTGCATTGGTGGTGAACTGACTTTTGTTGTCCTTCAGCTTGGAGATGGTGACCAAGTTAAGGACCTTGTAGTGGGTTGCCTCAGGGTGCAGGTAGAGCATGGGCCAATCTGGGTCCAAACTGTTGTCCCCAGTGATGGACACCACATAGAGCCTTGAGAGTGCATCTGCTGTGACGAGCTCTTTCCCAGGCTTGTACTCAATACACAACTGGTAAGGAGATAGACACTTGACCCAGCCTGCCTGGTTGCGTATCAAGTGGGACTGTGTGTTGAAGTATTGGAGCAAATTGTGATCCATCAAGACACGGGGTGGGAAGGTGGCCCCTTCCAAGTAACAGTGCCACTTCTCAACGCAGTGCACAATTGCTGCTAGCTCCCTGTCATAAATTGGGTAACATTGTTCTTAGTCAGTGAGCTTCCTGGATTTGTATACCACAGGGAGGAAGACACCCTTGTCAGTTTCTATCTGAAACACGCCCCCTATGGCCCTGTCAGAGGTATCAGTCTCAAGTTTGTATTAGTGGTTTTGATTGGGAAACTGTAATACAGGTGCTGTTGTAAGTCTCTGCTTCAACGTCTCAAAGTCTTGATCTCTGGCAGGGATCCAGTGGAAGCGCCGTTTAGTGTTCAGGAGTCTGGTGAGAGGTGTAATAAGTTCTCTGCAATTGGGGATGAACCTGCACCCATAGGCAACCATGCCCAAGAAGGTACACACCTGACCAACATTGGTGGGGGTGGCATGCTGGTGATTGCCTTGATTTTGGCAGGGTCAGGCTTTATCCCTTGGGCAGAGATGATTTGCCCAAGGAACAAGAGCTCCAACTTGAGGAATTCACATTTGGAGGGCTTAGCCTTCAACTGGGTTTTCCAAAGGGTGTCAAGGACAGCACAGAGGTGTTGGAGGTGTGTGGTTTGATCTTGACTGAAGACAATAATATTGTCAAGGTACACCACCACACATTTCCCAATTGATTCCTCAAATGCTTTGTTCATCAGCATGTAAAAGATGGAGGGAGCATTGATCATTCCAAAATTCATGACCCGGCACGCAAACAACCTGTAGTGTGTTTGGAAGGCAGTTTTTGCTTCATCCCCTGGAGCAATGCGGACCTGGTTGTACCCCGCAGTGAGATCAATCTTGCTAAAGACCTTTGCACCTGCAAGCGTGTCAAACAGGTTGTCAATCAACAGCAGGAGGTACTTGTTTTTAACAGTCACCTCATTGAGGGCGCGGTAATCTGTGACTAGACAAAGGGAACCGTCCTTCTTGGCTACAAAGAAGACAGCAGCCCCATTAGGCAAAAGCAAGGGGTGTATGAAGCCCTTGTCAAGTGCGTCTACAAGGTGCTGGTGAAGGGTTTCATCTTCTTTTGGTGTCAAGCAATAGAGGGGACGCGCCTTGGGAAGCAACCCTTGTAGCTGTACAGCATGCTGGATCTCCCAGAGAGGTAGTTGGTCCAGTGTTTCACTCAAAATGTCTTTATACTCCTTAAGGAGAGAGGCAAATGCTGGTGGAGATGGAGTAGTCAAGGGAAGGGCTGCAGGTGGTTCTGTGTGGATAACTTTGACTGAGCATTGCATGAAGTATGGTTTCTTCCCTTGAAACTGTATGAGCCCGTTTCTGTGATTCTGACAAACACAGTATTGTGCAGCAACTTGCTCATTTTGACAGGATATATCTGAAAACCCACCTGATTCCTATTGAGGGTAATTGCAGATGTATCCCAGTTGATGTAGGGTTGGTTGTGTCAAGGCCAGCAATGACATTGTGGCTGAGCCCTGCCATGATGAGGCCAGAGAGCTTAACCTGAATGTTCCCCATTCTCACGGAGAAGGGTACCATCTCATGGGTAATTGCCACTCTTTGGGAGTCAGCCACCCATACTGCCTTGAATCTGCTTGGCACTTGGTCTAACTGTTGAGCGTCTGCAAACGTCTGGTCAACCATAGTGTGGTTGGCCCCAGTATCTACCAGTAGTTTGTGAGTGTTCCCACAGGAACAAAAGGGGTAGGCCAAGTGAGTTACTTTATTTGGAGAGTGACTGGCTTGAAGTATGGGGTTATTGCTATGAACTTGGAAGACGTCAAGGGTTTCAACTTTGTGAATGTTGTAGCTGCAGGGGTTCTTTGCTAGGAGAGATTGAGAGTGCGGGTCAAGTGTGGTTATAGAACCTCTTGTAACTACAACCCCCAGGATTTTCCTGGGTCCTCAATTTGTGCTAGCTGGAGTTCCCCTTTGCAGGGGCGCTTAACCCCATTTTCCTGTTGGCGTGGCTGACAGCAACCTACTTGGTTGTGAGCACTGCCAGGTGTGGGACAAGGTTGGGGTGATGCGTCATTGAAGTGGCAGAAACCCATTGAAGCCTGATTATTCCCCTCAAAAATGGCCTTATAGCAGTCATCAATGGAGGTGCAGCAACCTATGGGAACCCACTTGCAGATATGGGGTTTTATCTCATTAACTATCAAGGTAAGGAGCATGGCGTTCTTGTCAGTCACAGCTTCTGAGGTGGCAACAAGAGCTTTCTGCCAGGCAGCAAGATATTCAGGAACAGAACCAGTTTGTTTGATAGCCAGGAGAGGAGTTCCTACCACAATGGGCAAGAATGTCTTGCTGTAGCGGGACTTTGCAGCATCCCTGAATGACGCCCAGGTAATTTCTATTACTTGACTGGCCCAGGTGGTGAACCAAACTGCAACAGGTCCTGTAAGACAGCCTGAAGCAGTGACAACCTACATAGGCTCAGGTACCTGACATACACGGAGGCAGGTTTCAGAGGAGTGGAGCCAACTGACAATATCAACCCCTTCCACACCACCCCCAAAAGTTTCCAACTGAAGATTGAGCATGTGTTGTGACAGGTCTGACTGAGGTGGGGTGACACTAGTGTTGCGCTGCCCAAGGCAGAGTCAATTTTACACACTTTTAAGTACCAGTTGATCTTGATAGATGACATACCTGTCAGGGACATCCCCCTTAGGGATTGGCAGGAAGGTTTCTTGGTGGGGAGTAGCCATATGGCCCGTACTCTGTCCTTTCTTGGGGGAATTTTCTCTTTAGATAGGTTGTCAACCTACCGCTGCTACCACTGTTGCAACTGAACCAATGAGGATTCAGTATTTGAATTTGGGAAGACAACAGTCTAATAGAAAGGACAAGAATAATAATAATAAGGTATTGTTTATTATAGAATACTGCAATTAATATACTATATGGGGAAAGCCACCGGGCCACAGGGGGGTGGCATGGTGACATGTTTCATGTAAGGATTGGAGCCAATGAATAACTTGTGCAGGATCAGTGGGTCAAATTGGTAGCGCTCCTAATTAGGAGAAAGTGCCCGTTGTTTGGCATTGCCATCAGATTGATCCATGTTGTTAGATACGTCAAGGGGCAACTCATCAAGGGCCCCCTGTGTATCATGAGATATGTTGGCAGGCAAGTCTGGAGACTTAGTTGCAACACTGTGATTTTTCTCCTTTATCTTGCGCTCACCAAGCTCCTGGTTCTGGCTTTGTGGCCATTGTAATCCACTTTTTGTAATCCCTGTCTTGCTTCAAACTGTTTTCATTTTTATATCTCCTTATCTCAGTCTTTTTAATCTTAGATTCTTGTGTTATAACTGTGCTGTTTTAGCAGAGTTACATGGGGAAAAATATTTAGAAGCTAGATAATAATCTTTATTGAGAGATAGTGAGTATATAGTCATTGTGAATCAAGGATAACAGGAACATGATTGTGTTGATCACACGTTTGGATGGTAAAGGGGGTGGCTTGATCCTGGTAATGATTCAAGCGCCAAAACAAGGTATCCACCATAAGGGATCATTATTTGTTTGTGTTGTTGGATTTGGCAATTCAAGTTGACTTCCTAGTCTGGCTTCAAGTGGCCAGGTGATTGGATTGTGGGTCACAAACCCGCTTGCTCAGAACCTTGATGGCGGGTCAAGCCTGCTGTTTCAACACCCCCCCAACTGAAGGTTGGCCTCCTCTGGGGGTAGGTTGTCAGGGAGGTTGTCAGGATCTCTGGCGCCATACTGGACTAACTGTTGTTCTGTGGCAGGCAGGGAAGTTGTGTGTTGATTTTGTCTTGCTTTGCAGAGTCTCAGGCAATCTGGGTGCAGGACCTTGTCTTGTTTGTGCTTCCTGAGTCCTTTCACAAGGTAAGTGTTATTGTTGTTTACCTTTAGGATTATTGCTGGCCGTACTTTTTTGGGTTGTAACTTGCTTTTGTCAACATTCATGACCCAGAATTTGTCCCTGACTTCATGTCTCTGGCAGATGGGGACAAAGGTTTTTTGCAGATATTCATTTTCTTGTTCTGTTTTCTTGCTGTTGGTCTCTATAACTTGAGGGTCTGAACGCAGGGGGACTTTACTTGGGATTTCCAGTTTGAGCCTGTTAATGCTTGGATGATACTTGGCTGTATGCTGTATATCAACTCAAAAGGGCTTTTTCTGGTGGATCTGTTCACTTGGGTTTGGCACACAAGTAGTGCAGTTGATAGCTGCTTATACCAGTCTTCAGGTCTCCCGGCAGTGAGTTTGGCTAAGGCTTGCACAAGGCTGCCATTAAGTTGCTCTACACGTCCATTGGCCTGTGGGTGGTATGGTGTTGCCACAGTATGTTTGACCCCATTTTTAGCGAGGTATATGTTGGTGTTTTTGGAGGTCAATTATTTTCCTCCATTGGTTATCAGGAGTTCTGGCTTTCTGAACTTGATGATTATCTCTTTTCCAATGAATTGTCATATGTCATTGCCAGTGTGCGCCTTTACTGCTTGGGCTACTGGCCATCTTGTAGCAAAGTTGATGGTGGTGATGATGTATTTCTTATTGTTGTGTTTCCCTGGCATGGGGCCAACAACATCGAGGGCCCATACCTTAAAAGGAAGTTGTGTGCGGATGAGTAGTAGCAAATTTGGAGGGGTTTTGCTTTTAGCAAATTTTTTGCATACCTCACATTGGTCTAGGACTTCCTGAACATCACAATACAGGGTTGGCCACCAGGCCTTGTGTTTAAGAAATTTGTATAGATTTTGATTCTTGGTGTGCCCAAGGTCTCTGTGATATTGTAGGATGGTATCTACTTGCTGGTGTGTGGGGATGTAAGGGATGTTAGTACCATCAGACATTTTTCTGTGCAAGGTCCTGTAGACATCAGCAAATAAGTGTTTGTTTTTGATGACTGTTTCCTTTGTTATTTTGGTTGTACCAGGGGGGGGGGCCTTGTCTTTTTTTGTAGCACCAAGAGAGGCCAGTCTGGGTTGAGCCCATTTTCCCCTCTTGTGGCACAGACATATAGGCGTGAGAGGGCGTCTTCCATGGCAAGCTCAGGGCCAGGTTTGTACTGTATGAGCATATTGAATCTCTCCAAAAGCTCCATCCAGTAGGCTTGGAGGCGAGATAGATTTGCTTGGGTTTTGAAGTATATGAACAACTTGTAGTTGGTCAGTGCTGTGAATTCTTCCTGTTGTTCTAGATAACAACACCATTTGACTAAGTAGTGTACAATTGCCAGCAGTTCCTTGTTGTGGATAGGGTATTGACACTTGCCATCTATCAACTTTTGTGATTTATAAGCTACAGGCAGGAAGTCACCATCATTATTTTTGATTTGTAGTACTCCCGCAATTGATGCATCTGAGGCGTTGGTCTCCATTTGGTATTCCCTGTCACGTTTGGGGTACTTCAGGATAGAAGCTGTTGTGAGCTTCTACTTGAGGCGTCTAAAACAGAGGCTACGTTGAGGGTTCACACAAACTTGGATTTGGCGCCTGTTATGGTGGATAAGGGGGAAGTCAAAATGCCACAGTCAGGTATAAAGCGGCGTACATAGGCCACCATCCCCAGGAAGGTGCAAAGTTCTGACTTATCCTTGGGTGGTGGCATCTTGCAGATGGCCTGTATCTTTTGACTGTTGGGTTTGATGCCGTCTTTTGAGACTATGTGTCCCAGGAAGGGTAATTGCTTGAAGAAGAACTGGCACTTGGAGGGCTTGACCAGAAGCTTGTGTTGTGCCAGGGTAGCAAAGACTGCCTCTAAGTCCTTGTGGTGCTGCTCTACCAAGGGGCTATAGGCATTAATGTTGTCTAGGTAGACTAGGGCATGCTTGTCTATGTGCGGAGCAAATGCTTTGTTCATGAAGGTCATAAAGGTGGAAGAGGCGTTTTTCATGCCAAATTCGAGCACCACACACTTGTAGGAGCTGTATTTAGTATGGAAGGCTGTTTTGGGGATGTCTTCCTCCTTAATACAAATCTGGTTGTAGCCTGCTGTCAGATCAATCTTGGAGAAAACTGTGGCTCCTCCCAATGCATCAAAGAGATTGTCAATCAGTGGTAGTGGATAACAAATCTTGATGGTAACTTTGTTTAGGGCTTGGTAGTCTGTGACCAGATGCAAGGTACTATCCTTCTTGGCCACAAAGAATACGGCAGCCCCAAAAGGAGACTGTGAGGAGCAGATAAGTCCTTTCTCCAACGCTTCCTTGAGGTAGGTGTGTAGGGCGTTGTCTTTGTTTGGGGTCAACCTGTAGATAGGACGTGCTTTGGGTACAGCTCCTTTGATTTGGATGGAGTGCTGAATGTGTTTCTCTGGGGGCAACCTGGGTAGAGCTTCCTTGAAGATTTCTGGATAGCAAGCCACAATTTTGCAATCCTGAGGCGTGGAGGTATCCTGGTGATCTTTGAAGTGTATGATCTTGTACTGGAAGGAGTCCTAGTCAATTGCCTTCAGGTTCTCCTTTTTGTCCAGTCTCTGTGATGCGCACAAAGACGTGGTTGCATAGGAGTTGGTCCACTGAGTCAGGGTAGATCTGGTGATTGATACCTTCACGCTTAATGGTCAACACTGAGGTTGCCCAGTCTACGTGAGGATTATTCTTTTGTAACCAATATAGCCCCAGTACAATGTAAAACTTTGGGAAGTCAATGATGGGGCCTTGGATGGTGGAGTGTAGGTTCTTGAGCATGACAGAGAAGGGGGCAGTTTCCCTTGTTACAGCAATGTGATGTTCATCAGCCAGGACCATCTTTTTAATCCGTGAAGGATTAGTGGCTAGCTTGAACTTATCTACAAAGCTGCTATTGACTAGGGTTTGATTGCACCCAACTCCAAGAGTTCCAAGCCTGTGTAACTGCAAAAAACAAAAAGGATAGGTCATCAGTTTATTGGGATGTCTGGCAATGGTGTACAGTACTGGGTCCTGCAAGGGTAATTGGATCATTGGACATTGTTCCACGTCCTTGTGTTGGTACTCATCATTGGGCAAGTCAGGAGTTGTGTGGGGAGAGCTTGGCTTGCTTAATGCTCTCCCCAGGCTTTTCCCTCATCTTGATTGCCTTGCGTGGCAGTGATATGGAAATATGTACAATTTGACTGGCCATTGTTTCCATTCCCATGTACTTTTGAGCTTGTGGGTTTATGGTTGGTATTATTCCCATTGCTTCCAGGGGGTGGTCAAGTGGAGCGCCCGCCTGGGTGAGAATCCTTGAGTCTCTCTTGTTTTCCAGTTTGTGCCTTATGAATGGTGTTGGATTTTTTCCCGCTTTCTCCGCCTTGTGGTACAGGCTTTGTATGTTAGTCACTTGGTTCAGGTTCACGTGTATCATTACATGAAACTTAAGGGCGTCATAGTACATGAGGTTTGTTGCTGGGGTGTCAAAGGCCATGTTGCATGGGGCGCAGAGATGGAGTTCCTTGTAGGCGCAGATGAGTTCCTTTACAGTGCCTGTCTGAGTTAGGTTCTTTACTTGGCGTATGATCATGAGCGCTGTGTCCTTAAGCACAAACCTTGACAAAAAGTCTTGCTTGAAGGTATCCCAGTTCTTGCCAGTGTGTTCTTTGTGCCACTTGTCACACCAGGTGCCAGCGTTGTGGGTCAGTTGGATGGAGATTTCTGCAATCCAAAATTGCTGTGGGCATTCCATCTGGGCCAGTTTGCTCTGAGCAGACTGGATCCATGTGGCAGTGTTGTTGTTGTTGGCCCTGGCAAAAGGTTCTAAGGCAGCGCTTTGCAGTCTTTGGGCTATGTAGGTGGGCATGGTGTTTTTGTCAGTTGGTTGTGGAATAGAGGAGGGAGCCTGAAAGAACCCTTGTGCTGACAGGGCATTGAACACAGGGAGTGGTATCACCATGTTCTGGTACAGGACAAAGCCATCAAGTATCTTGGCACCAGGGGTGTATGGGGTCCAGTCCAGCAGGAGGCAAGACATAATTCTGTCAATGATTTGTTGGCTGTGGCAAGTACAGGCAACAGGTGGAATTTTACAAGATAAGGTAGGATGGGGAACCTACCTGTTCTACCCATGTTGTAACTGTGCTGTTTTAGCAGAGTTACAAGGGGGGAAATATTTAGAAGCTAGATAATAATCTTTATTGAGAGATAGTGATTATATAGTCATTGTGAATCAAGGATAACAGGAACATGATTGTGTTGATCACATGGTTGGATAGTGAAGGGGGTGGATTGATCCTGGTAATGATTCAAGCGCCAAAACAAGGTATCCACCATAAGAGATCATCATTTGTTTGTGTTGTTGGATTTGGCAATTTGAGTTGACTTCCTAGTCTGGCTTCCAGTGGCTGGGTAATTAGATTGCAGGTCACCCCCCCCGCTTGCTTGAAACCTTGCTGGTGGGTCAAGCCTGCTGTTTTGAAACTTGGTTTTCCAGGCTTAAAATGTCCAGTTTTTCTTGCTCTATAATATAGTAAACTTTTTCACTTATTTCAGCCAGTCAAAAACATACTTTTCCTTGTCCATCCCCTCATTTTTTAGGCTTTTCCCCTTCAGTTTAACCACAGAAACCCTTGATCAAATAGGCTATGGCCTGCAGCCAATTAAACGTCCAGATTGAGAAGTTTTTCCAAAACTTTTCTCTGGAGGACTTGCTCTTGATCCAGGTTTTAACCTGGTGTTGTCTTGCTCCGGGTAAACACTGGCCCCATGTTTTGAACGTTTTTGCCTTAATTCCTGACATATTTCTCTGGGCCAACCCAATCACTTCTGCTTATGTCTTACTTAAGGGGTTTTGCACCTTGATTTCTTCATGGCTTCTCTGTGCTTCTCTGCATTTTCTTCCCTTGGAGAAGTTCAAAACTTCCTGTTGCTTGATTCATGCTCCCTTCTATGGTTTTAGCAAAACTCCAGCCTTTGTCCTCAGAGTTTCTCTATACTGTTTCCGGCTGCTCCTGCTTACTCTTACTAAATTAACAGCTTATAAATTCACAGTCTATTTTATTTAATTTTTTTCTTTTACTCAATTATTTCTTAATTATCTCTTTCTTTTTACTTCTTTTCTATAATTAAATTTCCAAGTCTGTACTTCTCAACTCCTAGTCTTCTTCTGATGACCTTCTCTCATTTCTTCTGTTCCTTCTTCTAGTTCTTTTCTATAATATTCTGCTTCTTCTACTAGTCCCTCTCCTTTGGAAACCTTTTCATTCCTTTTCTGCTAGTCCTTCTCTGGTTCAACCACAACTTTTCCTTCTCTGTTCCTTCTCCCTATGAATCATCATGGATTCTTCTCTGTTCCTTCTCTGCATATACCACAAAGGTTTTGAACTTTTCTGGATAAACAACTAAGGTTATGTTCTTCTCTGGGTGAACCAACTAGGTTCTGTCCTTATCTTTGTGAAACACCTAGGTTCTGTCCTTCTTTGTAGTCCCCATCATTAACACCTCAGACTCAGTTAATAATTCTCCACAGGTGAGTTAGCATCCAACTTGGCCCCCATCAGTGATCTCCACTTTAGGCTATCAGCCACAGACAATCCTCATTTCTGTGCAGCTGTTTTTACTCACTCAAGTGGTGATCTTGAGCTTTCAGTTGCAAAGCAACCAACTTTACTTCCCAGAAACCTATCAATTACCAAGTTCTGCAGCTGCTCCCCAGGCAACTACCTTAATAATGTTCCTGGGCATATACATGCCTCTCTGGTGACTTCAAGACCTCCTTGAAGTTACCAGGAAGACATATAAAGGGAAACCTTACCCCCAAACTAGGTAATTTTTGCCACCTGCAGACCTCCCAAAGGTGGTCTTAGGATCTCAGAGCTATCTCAGCCTATCCTTTTATAGCAGCCACAACTTATCTACTAGTTTGGAGGGCAACTGTGGATATTTCAAATCCCTGGTGATTGACTCCCTGGTACTCAACGCTTTGTCAAGTACCAGGGAGTCAAGTGCCGCATATGTGAATCTATTAGTATTTTTGGCTTAACTGATTTTAAGCTAATTTTTAATAGTAATATAGGGGTTAAAAACCAAAAACCTAGTTTAAATTTACTTGAATTCAACTACATTCAATAATTTGGTTAGCTAAAATACCAATTTAAGGGGCAATTTATAAGTAAATTTACTAATAGAAATGAAAAAACTTGTGTTCAACACCCTAAAACAAAAAGTGGTCAGTTTGACACTTTTTAAGCCAAATCCATATTTTATTAATAATTACTTATGCACTTATATAAAATTGCTATTTAATATTATATTTTTATTATTAGTGTCTATAGTTGTCAATTGGGCTCCCAAGCACCACTATACTGGATTTAGTGGTATAGACATTAATCAAATACCCCACTTGTTTTACATTGTGTCATTTCCAGGTTTGTGGATTAAGTGGTGCCACATAATTTAAGCCCAATTTATTAAGAGATTTCATATGTAATTTATAAAGAAACAGAAACTTGACTCCCCCTCTGTTTTACTCTATCCACCTGCCACACAATCAGTTTTGGATTTAACTAATCAAAGGCTCAGAATTAAGGCTAAATTAATAAGTGACGCACTATGAGCGCCACTCAACACCCATCCACTTGACACTTTAACTTAAGGATTAGTACAGAGAGATTCTTAACGTTTTAACCAACACTATGGTAAATAAGTCACTCCTAGCTCCTCACAGAATAAATTAAACACTAGTAAACACCTTCCTACTCTTTTACTTTTTTAACTTATGTTGTATTTTTATTTTTGAGTGTATGAAACTTCCTTGCTTTTGGGTTAACTTTTAAACCTGTTTTAAATTTAAGCAAGTTTTATATGTAAAAATATAGTAAATTTGATTTTTCTGCTTGACTCTGGCATACTCAACAGTAAGAATTCAGCTTTTCCCAGCTGATCAACAGTGCCAAACTTGACACTTTCTATGTTTTGAATTTTCAACTCCCAACAAAAAAAATCCACATGATAATTTTTTATTTTTTTGCAATTATAATCTACTACTTTTCCTGCTACTCTCCATATAATTTTCATATATATTCCTGATTTTTAATTATAATTTTACATTGATTTAGAACTAAGATGTTATGCTGAACCTAACATCTTTGATGCTTCATCATAAATTCACTTATTTTCTATGTTTCAATCTTTATATATATACTTTGAGTTTCTATTTTTCTTCTATTTACTTTTTTATGTTTTTTTCTTGATAAATAAAACTTTATTTGCATACTTTTCATTTAACTTTTACTTTGCTTTACCTCTGTGTTTCATATCTTTCACACTGTTTTATTTACAAAACTAAACTTTTCTTTAGACAAGATCAAACAAGAACAGCTAACAGCCCAAGCGCCAAGCCTCCAAGAGCTCCAAAGAAACTGCCTCCACTCTCAAGCGTGCCAAGAAGCCTGTAAAGGCAAAGTCTCTAACCCCGTCTCCTCCCACCCCATCTCTTCTCACCCCATCTCCTCCTACTCCTCCACCCTCATCCTCCACATCCCCTTCACTTTCCCCCAAAAATTCCTCCCCCAATAAATCTGATGATGATCTTACCAACTGCTCCTTTTACCACTCAGAGGTCAACTCTGAGCCCACCAAGGAGCAACATACCAGGAAGTCAAAGTCCGCCAAGGAGCCCACCTCTTCTTCTGGTAAGAAAAAGGAGGCATCCAAGCAGGCCTCAAAGAACCCTTCTCCTCCTCATCCTGATGGCTCTTCCCCCCCTCCTTGTATCTGATCCCCAAGATGAGCCTGGGGAGTACTCCAAGAAGTCCAAAGCTTCTGGTCATGTGGCTTGGGATCCACTGGCCATCCACAATATCTGCAATGTGGACAGAGAGTTTAAAGTCCCCAAGCGCTTCCCCTGTTTTTCCCCATCATGTCATTAAAGGGCGGCCCTGGCTATGTTGCTAACAATTACATTTTTAATTGCAACAACCAAAAGCAGCAGACCAAAAGCAAGCACTTTGTCTGCAAGGATAAGACTTGCAAGGCCTGGTTGAACACTGAGGGCTGGGAGCAAGTAACTGCTGAGAAGGGGGAGCACACTTGTGGGCCCCCCAATCATCTAATCACTCAGATGTTAAAGTGGTACCTTGTGCAAGTAATACCCACATCCTCTCATCTTTGCGCATCAGATCTGGCCATCAAAGCCCTCCAACATCTCAAAACCAACAATCTCAAGTTGGTACCAACACAGGAGCAGTTGGTCAAATTCATCAGCAATAAGCGTATTGCTGCCAATTCCCCCTCCCCCCAAGGCTTCTGACGTCCTCTCTGAGCTCAGGCTCACTCATGAGCTTAAACAGCTTCCAAGTGGGGAGCGCTTCCTGCTTCATGATAATGGGCCTGCAGCCAAGGACCGTATAATCTGCTACTCAACTCAGCAGAACCTGATGGAGTTGAAAAGGGCGTCAACCTGGCTAGTTGATGGTACCCGCCACTTACCCCCGGATGTTCAAGCAGCTCTGGATGGTCCATGCCCAGATTGACATCCGGGTGATTCCACAGCAACAGCGCCCATGTCAACACTAAAAAAGTCAACAGTGGTCATGTCAACACTTTTAATGTCGACACTATAGTAAAGTGACGGCCCGGTTTTACTTAATGTTGTTTCCTGGATGTTGAAACTTTTTTAATTAACGGCACACTTTACCCTGAACATTTTAATATAAAAAAATATTTTAAAAATAATTTATTATACTAAAAATGACCCCAGAGAGTTAAAAAAATGCAATAAAAAATACTATAAGTAATAAGAATAAGGAGATATAAGCAATTATTTTTCAATTTACTATGTAAATTACACTCTTTATTATAAAATTATTTTTTGTTCCCATAAAAATTAAAATTCCTTTGAACCAAAAATAAAGATATTTTATATATCATAATAACTACAAAATATAAAAAATTCTAATTTTAATTTATTATACTTTATATAAGCATAACTGAAAATATCTCATACCTTAAAGATAAATTAACAAAATATAAGATATTTCTTATAAAACCACATTGAAACTGTATCTGAAACTTACCATTTATACTTAAAAAGATTAGTACTATTCAAAAAAATTTAAAATTAAAATTTTAAAAGTAAAAAATATATAGGCAAAGCAAAGTTTATTTGGCTAATTAAAGCAACCAGCAAGAGCAGTGACAACATCTTCTAGGTACTTCTTAATCTCCGCCACCTTATACTTTTTCTTGACCACCTTCTACACGTCCTCCTGGTAGTCTTGCTCCTTGGACTTCCTCTTCTTGGGGGCCACGCAGTTGGCCAGGTTGTGGAACTTGGAGACAGTCCGGGCCTGCTCCTCCTGTAGCTTGGCAAAGAACTTGTTGAACTTGGGGTTAGTCCCAAACTTTGCCTTCAGGTGCTTGTGCCAAACCTCAAGGCTAGAGGTGGTCTTCATCTCCCCCTTGAGGCAGGTGCCTTGACAGTTCCAAGGGGCAGTGGCCCCGCTCTTACCTCTCTGGGCAGTCACTTTCTTGCCCACCCATTGCCGCTCAAAGTACTCCAGGTAGCCTTCAAAGATGATGGAGTGCTTCTTGATATAAGCATCCTCCAGGAGGGCCTCAAAGCCAAGCCCAGTATACTCCGGGCGCACAAAAGCCAAGGCAGTAAACTGGGTCAGGGCAAAGCGGCACTTACCCTTATCATTGTTAAGGTACTTGTCAAAAAGGTCCTTCTCACTCTTGAGATTCTTGACAAGGGCCTGCCAAAAATGGAAGAAGCAGCCCTGTACTTCTCTATCAAAGGTGGCCTGGAATGCTCTGAACTGAACCTGCTCAAAGTCCATTATTATAACCTTTGGCCCAAGTGAGCGCGCATGAGCTAGCTGCTCAGCGGCTAAGGTTGCCTCATCCTTCTCAGCAGAGGAGGGATTGGCCCTTGTAGTGTGGGTGGGAGGGGGGAGCTGGTTGGTGGGAAGGGAGCTCAAAGCATCCCGGACAATCTTGAAAGCTCTGGCATAGACCTCTGTCTTGGCACCAGGAAGGAGAAATAACACAAGAGGGATAACCTGGTCATTGAACTGCCCATGCAGGACCCAAAGCTGCTTGAAGAGAGGGGGGCAAGTAGCAAATGTGCCGTCACACAGCCAGGTGGTAGCAGTGTTCAGCTGCTCCAGGTTTTGGGTTGTGGCGTAGGCTACAATCCTATCCTCCACTTCCTGCCCATTGTCATGGAGCAGAAACATCTCATCATCCTCTGTCTTCTTGAGGGCATCAGTGAGGACCAGGTCCTTGATGTTGGTGGCACTCTTGGTCAAGGGGTTTGAGGCTTGACACCTATCACTCACAAACTTGACCAACTGATTGTGGGTTGGCGCCCTCTTCAAGTTGGTAGGAGTCAGGTACTTGCAAGCAAGCACAGCCAGCTGGGTGGCAGAAAGGTCATTTGGAAGTGGGCATAATCTGCACCAGATACCACTTCAGGAGGCGGGAGATGGTTGTGTTGGGCATCACACAAGTGTGCTCACCCTTTATGGTTTAGACCAGATCCCATTGCTCAGTGTTGAGCCGCACTGGACAGGAGACGTCCTCACAGGTGTAATGGTGGCTCTTAAAGCCCCGGTTGGCATTGTTGCATGAGAAGATGTATTAATTGGCCACCATGGCCGGCCCACCTTTAACACTCATGATGGGGAAAAAATTTGGGTAGGGTGGAAGGAACCTTGAACTTGCCATCAACATTGCAGACTTTGTGGGCCACAAGAGGGTCCCAAGGGCCAGCAGGAGCATAGCAGAAGCCAGGGAAGTAATTGGGGCAGGGCTTCAAATCATCCCCAGATGAGCTTGAAGGGGGAGAGTTGGCGGGGGTGGGGAAGTAGAAGGGGGCTTGTCGTGGTGCTCCTCATGTGCAGGAGACTTATCCTTGGGTGGGGACTTTTTGCCTTGCCGCTTCTTCTTGGTTGGCTCCTTGTCAGAAGCCAAGTTGTAAAAACTGTGCTCTGTAAGAGAGCCATCAGTTTCCTCTCCCCCAGTGGAATGAGCAGGGCTCTTCTCAGGAGAGGGCTCAGGGGAGGGCTTGGGGGATGGTTTGGGGGTGGCCTTCTTAGACAAGACAGGCTTCTTCTTGGTGGCTTTGGTGGGCTTGGAGGGACGCTTGGTACCCTTTGGCTGTTTGGAGGTGTTCTTGTCCTAAAATAATAAGTAAAATGGTTTAAAATAAAGCAAAGTATGTAAAAAAACAAACAAAACAACTTAAAAAGCATAATATATAAAAGTAAATCTTAGATAGTTTTTATTGGCATTTAAATGTTAAAAATTATTTGTATAGTTTTTATTTTATTAAAGTTATAAATAACAAGATAAAAGTTGATAGAAATATGTGAAAATATTATATTTAGATATAGATTTTATTTTAAAAATTAAAAAATATGAAAGAGCAAAGTTAAAAATACAACATATCAAAAAATGAGAAGTTTTTATTATGTAAAACATAAAGTTTTATATGTGAGAACTGAAAAGTGTTGACATTATGAGTGACAATTAGTAAAAAAAGCTGAATTCTCACTGTTGATTACAAAAATTGTAGACATTATTTTTGACGACATTCTCACTGTAGACATTATTTTGAAAATTTACTATGAAAAAACATAGTACGCTTAATTAAATTACGTGGGCTAGCAAAAAATTAATTGTTTCCTGTGTATTTTTGTTCTCATATAAAAATTTAAAAAAAAACATATAAAAATAAGTTAAAAAAGTATCAAGGTTCTTTATTTCTTTATTAAAAATTATATTTGGGTAGTGAGAATATGATATTTTACCATTGCGCTTAAGTAAAGTTGTTAAGAAGTTGTATTCAAGTATTGAAAAAGGTAAAGTGTTGACAACGTCACTTACAACATTCTTTATATGAGGTGGCATATTAATCTAGGCTTAATTGTGCCACTCTAATTTGCTTAACTCCACCCCAGGGGGTGATCACAAGCAAATAAATGACATTTACGAGTGTTAACATTATTTTTAATAAGAAATTCTATAGTAACTTACATAGTAAGTCACGCTTAAATTATTGGATTGCCGTTAGCATCCAATCCACTTAATATATTAAAGCCGTAATAAGTGCCACATAAATATATATAACATGAACATTCCAACAATCAAATATATGTGCACTGTCTTTTTCAATATAATAATTCAATAAAAAAAATATTTTTAAATGAGCACTTATTTTTTTACTGTAGATGCTTCAGTTTTCTTATTAAAAATAAGTTTGGCTTAAAAAGTGTCGACATTGACACTTTTACGTTGTAAAATTGAATAAAAAATAAACTAATTTTTATTAGTAAACGTAAAGGAAAAATTTGGTTAAATCAAGTTTTTTATTAAGCTTAATATTAAATCATGTCAAGATGGCCACAATTTTGTTGTGTTTTCTGGGTTTGCACCCCTGAACACTTTTAAAAAAAAGAATTAAGCTAGCGCAACTAGCAAAAAACATAGGAGATTTAGAGTTTCAAGTCGGCAGTGGCCATGTCAACAAAGTGTCAACATGGGCGCTGTTGCCAATTCCACTTGCGTTCTTTCTTCTTCCTGGGGCCACTGAGGCCATATATACCCGCATGTTCTCCATCCTCTGCTAAGCAATTGCCCTCCTTCCTCTCACCAATGATGATGAATCCAAGAAGACTCCCCCCACACCCGCGCCAACTCACCTGCCTCTGACAAGGACCAGGCCACCCTGGACTCGGAGGAAAAGGTAAGACTGAGAGCTCTTGGGCCTTGTGTGTGCATTATGGACTTTGAGCCTGCTCAGTTCAATGCATTTGAGCAGCTGTTCAGCAGAGAGGTGCAGGGGTGCCACTTCTACTATCCCCAAGCAGTTGCTTGGAATGTGCAGGCCCATGCCAAGCTAAGTAGGTTGAGCTGGAGGGACACTTTAGACACCTGAAAATTTGTGCTTGCACAATTTAGTGCCTTGGCTTTTTTAAAGCCAGAGCACACTGTACAGGGGTTCAAGGTTCTCTCAAAGGATCCTTACGTAGTAAAGCATTTGGAGTTCAAGCCTTTCCTTGAGTACTTTGAGCCCCAGTGGATTGGGAAGGCCGTCACGCAGAGGCGAGGCAAGGCCCGCGCCAAGGCCAGTTAGAAGGTTTAACAGGCAGCCATCAACAGGGAGCTCAAGACCACCTTGGCGCTAGAGGCTTATCACAAACACCTCAAGGCCAACTTTGGGCTCCACCCAAAATTCAATAAGTTTTTCTCCCTCCTGCAGTATGAGCAGAAGTAAACCATCTCCAAGCTGCGTGACTTGGAAAACTGCATCCCCCCACCAAGCCCACAACCTGCTCCACCCTATTCACCAAGGCCATTCAAAATGTGGCCAAGCATAAATACAAGGCCTCAGAGATCAAGCATCAGCTTGAGCTCATTGCAACTGCCCTCCTGGAAAGGACTAAAATGAAGAAGGGGAAGAAGGGTGAAGAATAAACTTGCTTGCTTGCTTGTTTATATGATTTTTACTTTTAACTTTTTAGTTTTGATCAATTAGTTTTTGGTTTTAATTTTTCTATTTTTTATTTAATTAGATAGCACTGATTATTTTATGTATACATGGTAAGTTTGAGATGAATAGTTATAGTTGAAAGTGAATGAATATCTAAATTTTTGTTAATTTCCTAATAAAACAAAAGGTATTCATATTTATACTTATATAAACTATATCAAATAAATACTAATATTCTTAATATTTTGCATAAATTTTATTGCTGTGTTTTTATTTATTTTTGTCTCATTGGAATTTTAATTTTTATGGTAATCAAAAAAAATTTATAATGAAGAGTATAAATTACATAGTAAAATGAGAAATAGTTGCTTATTTCTCCTTATTCTCATTAGATAAAGTACACTTTTTATTGCATTTTGAGCTCTCTGGGGTCACTTTAGTATACCATATCTGTATAGCTTAATTTTTTATATAAAATATTTTCAGTACATCAAGATCCGTTAATTAAAAAAGTGTTGATTTCCAGTTGTTGATCAGGGAAAAAGCTGAATTCTCACTTTGCTATAGTGCCAAGCACCAGGGAGTTGAACTTACAACAGTTGCCTGTTTTCTTACAACCAAGTCACCTAACCACTTTTAGTTAGTTGTTCTTTCCCCTATCATTACCTCAAAACCCAAGCTGAAATAAAAGCTTGTGTTTCTTTCCAGTCTCAACTTAAGTTAAGATTGTTTGACTTGCACCCCAAAAAGGTACTTGTTAGGTTTTGTGGCCTGTGTTTTCTTTTTCTTAACTCTTACATCTTCCTATCTTAGTTCCATGATTCAATTTGATTACATTTTTCATCAGCTAGGCAATTTTTATAGTGGGAGTCACACTTTGATTGTGGATAGTTTTAATCCCCCAGCTAGTGCTGATCACTTTCCAGACTTAGAGATTGATTTTTTAACCAAATCTTCAGTAATTAAGACTGCCCTTTATTTTGTTTTTTTAGGTTTAATAAACCACCTTAGCCCCTATTTTACTTCATATATGCTTTTAGGACCCTTTGTCAAGTTATTATTGCAAACCTTGCCTAACTTTTTATATTTGACTAATATAAACATTCTTGGTTTAAAGGCCTTAGTTTACAATAATTTACCCCAAGCCTTCAGACCTTACCCCCACTGGGCATACTGGGTCCTGGATTAGGAAGGGCTTGATTCAATTGGCCCAACTTATCAAGTGATGATTAGATCAAGTTGGATGGGGCCAAAGTTTCCCAGTCTCCAGAGTGTGGCACAGGCTTGGGTTGGGCCTGGTCTTGGGAGCACCTTTATTGCTATTGAAAAAGCCACCTGTGGATAGGCCTGGTGACACATACAACCTGGCCTCCTCATGATTTAAGTTTAGTTGGGTATACATGGGGGCCATGGTAGTTACGCTCCCTTGATCAGCAGCCTGAGCTTGGAGTTGCTCTTGGTACTGCACCTCAACAATGACAAAGTTATCTTCACTTGTGAAACTCATTGTAAACAAAAAACCAACAAGAACTCTATTAAAAACAGAAAAATAAAGTATTTCCAGAGTATTTATTTTATTTAAGTGTGTGGTCCTATTTGGGACATTCTCTCAGACATGCAGGGCCAAACTTAGAAGCAAATCCATTGAAAACAATGCTGTAGTTTTCTGGATAGATTTTGGTGGATTCACTCCTGAAATCCACAATTTCTAATTCAAGCCCCAGAAATAATCAAGATTGTCAAAAAAAATGAGTTTTTTGCGTTTGAACTGATTGATCTTGTGACTGGACCTCATTTGCACTCTGTTTGGATCATTTTAGCCACACACTCATTATCAAATTTGATGCAGATTGCTTTAGGATATGGCTGGTTTGTGTTTGTTTTGAATATGGCTTAGTTTAATTGCTGTCTCATTTATGGGCTTTGGTAATAAGCTATATTTTTGTTGTGTGGTTGACTATTTTTTATGGACCTAGATAAATGGAAGCATTATTGAGTAAATTGACCTTCAACTGGTTCCAGCTGGAATTTGTTGTGTGACTGAGCCTGTGCGCTCTAAACTGAATCATATTTGTTTCTCTAAACAGGTTATAAAACTACTGTATAAAGATAAAGAGTAGAAATAAATAGAGAATAAAAAAGATTTTTTATTTAACAAAGCAGACCCAACAGTAGGGAAGATTCAAGCTGGAACAGGGATCTGGTTAACCCTTTGATGCGCAAAGCGCCAATGTTTCAAGCAGCTTGAGCAGTGGGAATCAATTTCCCAGCTGGATCACAGTGGATCTTCAGAAACAGTGTGGCTTTCACCCCTGTAAGCATTGGTTGGGGAATGTTTACTGATGTGTATGATTGATTGAAAGCCAAAATCTTAAATATATTTCCAAGAAGATAGTATATCAGCACTTAAAGCTTCTGAGAAAGTAGGGTTATAAGCTTATTTTATCATAAGAGAAAGAGAGCGCCAATAGTTTAAAATTTTAAAGAGAGCCATTCTGAAGGCGGGCCTATTGAGAAAAGGGCACTATACGTAGGGGGCTGATAGAGAAGTTGGAGGATCCTTCAGGAGCTCTTTGCAAGTCTTTTGGTTGCAAGCAGGAGCTTTTTGGGCACTTGATCTGCATCTTGATGGTTACACATCCGGTTGTTTGAAATAGCTGGATGTCTTCTGAAGCTTTCAGAAGCACTTTCTGAAGAAGTAGCTGGTCAGAAGGGCTCCAAAACAGTGGAAAATTAGCATGTTTCTAAAAATAGCAGAGCAAGAGCATAAAAAAGACCCAGAACAAGTTATACCACATAAGTTTTCTAAGGGGATCCTTCTTCTGTGATGATAAATACTTTATCAGTCCCTATTCTCCCTTTTGGAATCATTGAATGATTCACTGTTATATTTTCTATAGAACTAGGATCCCTGAGGATGTCATCCCAACCCAGCTGGACCCTGGCTTTGACCCAGGACACCTTGGTGACTTCCTAGGAGCAGGAACTCCACATGGACCCTAGTGAAAAGAGAATGTGCCTTTTTCATTTATGATAACATAAATATTGGTCTGAAATAATTACAAAACATTCTCTAAAAGTGACATAACTCCCCAGTGTTGTGTAAGATGGACAGGAAGACAGCCAACCAATAGCCTCCAGTATGCCAGCTCAAGAGGAGTGTAGGCCACAGCTGGGATGTCATGTATGCCTTGGGAAGACTAGTGGCAACAAGAAACTTAGGGCAGCTAACTGGGTGAGGTGCAGCCAGCAAGAGCAGTTTACTCGCGCAGGTAGCCACCCAGACTGTCTGAAAGATCAGGGTAGAGAATATCAAAGTATAAACAGATAAATATGTCTCAAAGACTAAGGGCAAGCTTTTAGTTGCACAAGAAGATTACAGTTGAAAGCTGGATCATATTTCAGTTCTTAATAAAGTAAGCATTTTTTCATTCACTTAAAATGTATTGTCTGTAGTGTCTTTTTACATAGAACAGGTAGAGTTTATTTCATTGGCAAGGCTAACTAAAGTTGTCAGATATTTCTTAGCTTTGAACTTCCCAAGAAGAACCACATCTGCTTCACAGTAGCACTACCTAGATGTTGGGGTATATGCCATGACATATGATTTTGGTTGGGTTCTTACTGTTGCTGTGGCATTCTTGTGGGTGTTTGGAAGAATCCTTGCACTGAGAGATTGTTTAAGCTGGACAGAGGTATAGCTATTCCTTGATAGGCAATATATTTTTCAGGGATGGAAGAGCTTGCTGTGTAGGGAATTCAGCTGGTAAATAGATGTTATTATACTCTTATGGATTTGCCTTTTGTAGTCTGTGTGGTTTAAATTGAAAACTTTGTTAATAATAGGACAAGATGGAGGACCTACCACTGCTACCAATGTTGAAACTGTGCTGGTTTAGCAGTTACAGAAGATGGGAAATATTATTAGTTTTAAATAGTGTAAATAATTGTTGACCAGGGATTGTGGAAAGCTTAATTCATTAGGCGGCTATGGAAAATTAACCAGGGCCAATCAATTACCCTTCTGTAAATTAGTGTCAACTTATCATATAATTAAATATACAATTAGTGGACCATGACGTCGTTGTCAAGAAATATTTTGCTACGCTGCCGCTATCTTAAATAACAAGCACCACAGCGCTGGGATTAATTATTCTTGGCGCCAGAGCGCCACCTTAGTTTACATTGAGTGCCAGGACGCCAGTACAATTATTTGCAAGCGCCAGAGTGCCACAATAATTTACATCAAGTGCTGAGGCACCAGCTTGGAGAGAAAATAATGCTGAGACGCCAGGGTCAATTTGAATGTCCTATTTGACTCCTTGTTAAGAACTAGATATAGAAGTGATTGCATATCTTAAAAAGGATCACTGCTTAATGCACTAGCAGAGGGTGTCCTTGTGCTAGACATTGCGGGATTGTGCCCTAAAATATAAGGTTGTCCCTTTTTCCGCCAACCCAACTCAGACTCTACAGTGCACTGGAATGTCCTAGAAGACATTGCCAGTGACTGGTGATTAGTAATATGAGAATACCCCTATATAAAGCGTTGGCAGTAAGCACCAAGGGGCAGAATTTTTACCTACTTATATAGGACCCAATAAAATTAATTACTACAATCCAAATTGGTCAATGTCTTCTGAATCTTCACATTTGAAGGCACATAGTGAGTGTGTGCCCCTGCCTCCTAATTCTTCTGTTGAATCTGCTGGTGTACGCCAATTTTCAACAAATAGCTTTATTTTAGAATATATAATTATATAGTATTTGATGTGACAATCAGGGGTAGATAAGTGCCCAACTATACATGGGGATATCATTTTGAAATGCGCTGCACACCATATGTGGAACTATCTAGCTATGGGGTCTCAGCTGGCAAACCTGGTTTGATATGTCCTAACTATGGGGTTTGGTTAATTGGATCAACTTGTGAATTTCTTTGCTGACTTTGAAATTCTCCAGGGGACCACCCTGCAGTTTGGGCAATAAAGATTGTCTGGATTGGGACTGGGAATGCAACCTTGAAGCTCTCAGAAACCCTCTGATCTAACTATGGTTTGAATGCTTGGTGGATAAATTTTGCTGCGCAAATGGACCCTTTGGGGCTTTTTAGTCCACCCCAGGCCTTTGGGATGTTTATTTTATATTCAAAGGGGGATTATGGCTAAAAGGCAAGGAATGGGGTTTTCCTTTTTGGCGGTTGATTTGTATTATTTGTAATTGTTTTTTATTTTTGTTTGGGCAATTTTCTAGAAGCTGGTACCAGCTGGGGCGATTTGAGCCAGTATTTACTGATAGATTGGTGACCAAAGCTGGGCAAGTGGGATAGATAATCAAATCATCGCTATTAAATCAGAATTGTCAATAAAAGGATAGCTATGGCAAACCTGTATAAACTCAGGGGTGAACCAAGTGTTTACAGCGCTTAGTTGTTTGCGGGGAAGCCTTCCAATAGTTGATAAATTTACAGATTTAGTTAGAAGGGATTCCTTGGGTGGAACATGTTCCCACGGCTGGTGGCAGCTGAGCCCAAGTTGACTAAACCGGAAGTTAGCGCGGTACTTGTGGAGGGATGGAAGTATAGCAACAGACATCGATTTTGATTTGAGAAGCGATTGGCCTGGATTTGTTTGTCCCATCCAAAACAGTTGTTAGGAAAGTGATATATAATTATTATAGTTTACATTGATGATATGTAAAATAAAAATCTGTTAAGCAGGAATCAAACTGCGTTGTATATGAACTTCCTTGAAAAAATGAAATATCAAAATTAAATGCATTTATGATTTGGACAGACTGTGACGGTATATTGTGGCTTACTTTTAATGATATACCTTGAGTCATGGGGCGGTATTTGATGTAATCGTGTCATCAAAGTATGATACTTACAGAAGTATCTGGCATAAATCAAAAACATGTGCTAATGGGACAAGGCTGTGATTGTCCTTTCTTATGGCTCCATCTCTTTCAATGATCAAATATAAATGCTAAATTGATTAGCATTTTAAAAAGTTATTGGGTTTAATTTGATAAGTGATTAGTTGCTTGAAATTTTAATTAAATATTCAATAAATTCTCTTTAAAGTCAGCCCTTTGCTAGTTAATTCTGGGTCAAACCAGGGGCTTCTTGATTAAGTAAAACGTGTTGCGTGACTAGTGAGGAGCTGGTGATAGATTGGTGTTTATTTATGGAGTATCTGATTTAACTTTGACGCGATCAAGAACAAAGCTAAGAGCAAGCCAATAAATTGGTCTGCTCAACGTCAGTGATCCTTGTGACGATATAAGGCACACTGAGTAAAGAGTTAAGTAATCTTCAGGTCAATGTCCCACCCAGATGAGATGGTAATTTGTTCAGGATCTATTCTTGCTGGCAGCAGTTTACAAGCTGTAATATTTCTGTTCTTCCTTTTTGCAATTGTATACCCTGTAAATATACTTCAAAAGCTCTGTTCCCTAAAGTGCTTTGCTAAATTCTCAAAACAATTCTTCATTTAACGAATTTCATGTCATTTTTATCACAAGGCTGTCTTTGTTCTTTTTAGGCGAATAGTAAAGACCAGAAAATAAAAGCCCTTCCCTAATCTCATTAAGTAAAATTATAATAATTTCAATTTGGATATAACCGAAATTCTAAATCAACACCAGACTTTTTCGACCCCAGATGATATTGAGGTGGAGCGAGGTGTTATCGCTTATAGTGAAGAACCAGTAGAGATAGACCATTGCTCGATCGAAAGAGATACTTTAAAGTCACTTCCCATCCGTGGTAGCCGTACAGGATTCGGAAGGGAAGAAAAATTTGAAGACCCCATTTTAGCAGAAGCAGCTAGAAGCTTTTATGAAGCATCCTGCGACCAGCTATCTTCATCCTTTTCTCGTTCGGATGGAGTTCGTCCTCTTTCACCAGAGAACCTAACTGAATCTTTAATATCCCCCCGAAACCTTTTCTCGTCTATTACAACTAATGGACTGAACCAAAAGGCATTTTCATTGTTGGTTCCCAAAGAAATTAAAAGCGACAAATTTGAAATGGAGACCAAAAAGTTTTCATATACTAGATCCAAATCAGAAGGTTTCGAGCCTGAGGTTGCAGACCCTTCCTTTACCACCAATGACTCTTTAGCTTCGGTCAATGGCAAGCCTAAAATCCAAGGCGAGCTTGGTAAGCTTCTTGACTGCCCCAGACAGAGCAGCTATGGGGTTCCATCTACCTCCGTTACCCCTTTTATTTCCCAAGCCCGGCTTCTCAAGTCGGGCTCCATATCGACTTCTAGCTCTTCTTCTAGCGCTTCAGCTCCCAATCATTTCTTTGAAAAGTTTAGAGTAACCCCGATATTCTTCTAACTAACCAATTGTGAAGATACGAATCATGAAGCTTGATCACAATATGGAGCTTAACCAACCCTATGTTAAGGTGACTTTTGGAGGTGAAGCGTTGCTTTGTTCGTACTAAAACATATCAGATAAAGTGTTTGTCACTCCCAAATCGCTAAGCCCTAGTGGCGACTGGGATGTGACCTTTGAATTCCTAGTTTCCTATCACTACCAGCTTTTTGGCACATGTCAAGTATGCCAGCATATGTTCCGTTCTAACCTTTAGCTTGATCTTTATGAATCGAACTGGCTGCTGCCCGACGTTCACCGCGGGCGCGCTGAAATCCGACTAGCTTCACTCGAGGGCTTTCCCAAGAAGTTTGACAAGTATGTGTGTTTCAGGGCATCTGCTAATTCTTAAGCTACTATGAGCTCTACGAAAAGAAGTATTCTGCTGGCACTATTTCCGAGTTGGCTCGGCGAACCAAGCATATGCAGAACTTGGGGGCGATTCAAGTCATGATCCAATACCGCTTCATGCGGCCGAGTGACTGGCAAGGCTTTGAAATAAAGGAGGAGCGAGAGCCCATCCCTAGACCGGAGGGTGATGAGCAGTTTGTCAAAATTGATGACGATGTTGTTAGTCCTCGCAAACGTCACTCACTTCTGGTATCCGATCCCAGCTACCTCGACCACGAAGATGAAGATAACATGTTTGATTTTGTTGGGTCCTACATCCTATCCAAGGAAGTTCGCACTGTGCTCCGCGGAGTATTGCGAGTTTATCTTGCCTTCTTCCAGGGGATGGAGCTGCGTTATGCCGAGTTCTTCTCGGGTGTGCTGCTATTAGAGAAGTTTTCACGGGACCAATCATCCAAGGCTACGCCTGCAGAAGACCTCGCGCTGACCAACTTCGATGTGGCTCGGGAGGCGTGCCTGATGCACCGCTTTGCGATGGCTGTCTATGGTTGGCGTGGGCTACTTGTGTTTGGGCATGGGACTATGGCAGGGCCTGGGAAAGCCTTTTCGGACCCCCATGCCGTCCTGACTTACCTTGGGATTAAAGAGTCACAGCTTCTTGGTTATGAATTCCATACCAGCCAGGTGTTTCAGCCTACGTACTTTATAGTGCTAGATGGCGATGCTCTGGTGCTCAGCATCCGAGGCACCATGAGTGTGTTAGATACAATGACGGACTTGGTATGCGACTATCTGCCTTGGCGTGGCGGATTGGTTCACTCTGGTATCCTCACCGCAGCCCAAGCTCTTATGCGTAACGTTATACCTGGCCTCATGTCACATGCCGTGCAGCACCAAGTACGCCGTATATATCTTGTTGGACATTCTCTGGGAGGGGGCGCTGCGTCACTGCTGACGATGATGCTTTTGGATCATCTGCATGAATTCCGTCTTCCTGGCCCCACCATAGATATTCAGTGCTATGCTTACGGCCCGCCCCCTTCAGTGTGCATCGAGTTGGCCAATGCATTGCCTTACCGAAACCATATCCATTCCGTTATAAATGGACATGACCTTGTGCCACGACTATCTTACGGATCCATGATGGATTTCAAACATATGGTTATGGCTGCCACCGAGGTCGCCAATGACAACATTGGCAGCTTTCTTTCCTTTGAAGTAAGTATCCCACTATGCCTTTCTAATCCTTTAGCGTCTGGCTTCTGCTTTTCACTCAAGCGAAGTTGCCGCAGAAAACCTCAACCTGCAATTCAAAGCCCTCGAAAAAGCACGCGAGCATCAAGGTGAGGTGAATCATTTGAATCCAAAGCTCTACATTCCCGGAAAGATATATGTTATCAAAACAAGCAACCAGCTTCCCGAACCATTTTTCTTACTCCAAAACCGCACTTGACATCCCCTCCTCCCTCTCCGACAGCGGCTCTCCTTCTTCAGAGCCCGACGTTCCCTTGCTTGCTGCGGTACCAACCTCACCACCCTTAGTCAAAGAAACTCTTAAACCACCTTACAAGTTCATGATAGTTGAAAAGGCGGACAACTTCCTTGAGTTCCAAGTCCACGCTTCAATGATTCCGGATCACATGCCAACCCATTACAACGACTCGCTCGAGAGCTGCTTGGAGCTCATTGAAAGGTTTGATGCGGATGCCAGGACATGAATATTCTTTTGTAAAATTATTTATAAGGGATTTCCCTCTCCTAATCTACTTTTATTAAAGGTTTATTATTTCAGTATTTCCCGACTGCGTTGGAACTCCCTACTATGTATTCAGTAATAAGCAAATGTCTGCCTAAAACCAGAAATTTAATCATATGTCAAGGGCGCCAACAGTAGCATATCTGATGACATAACACTAGGGCAGCAGTGGATTACTCACATAGTCTGCTTTATTAAAAAGCAGCATTCCTGAAAATCCTAAACACAATCCCAGCAGAATCGGGCAACATCCGATCCTACTGGAACTGGGCCCTTATTTGAGCTACCAATGCAGACCCATTTTGAAATGATCCTACCCATCCATGGATAAATCGGACATTTATAAATAATCATTTTTAAAGTTAAATGAGCTAGAAAGTTACAAATAAAAGGTGGATGTATTATTCTTTATCTTTAAATATCTTATATTTTTAAAAGGACATAGGTAACCTTGCCACCCCAGGTCTCTCAGTCCATGATCCTCCACCAGATGCCGGCCGGATGACACTGTTCTCTGGAGTATGCATATCACATCAATTCAACATGGACAGTTGGTTTATTTTTTGTCCAGCGCGCTCCCCACCTGATCTCTTTGTCCACCTCAACAGCTCTGAAAGGTACCGTACCCGGGGCCAGCTAAACCCTGCCTACAGTGTCAGGAAATGCCGCCCCATCACCCTGGGCAGAGCCGGAGTTCCAGCAGCCAAAAGTTGTCAAGTCACCAAAAAAGCCGCTGTGAGATTAGGCTGATTGACCACAGATGATCAGGCTAATCATCACACGCAGATCTCTATCAGTTACACACTGTATTATCACTAGGTCAATATTCTATTAAGTGTAGTAATTATATGCCGCATAATCAATAGTCTATTATAATTGATATGGTAGTTATACGCCATGTAATTGTTAGTTTATTATGATAGATGCAACAACTATACGCTGTATTATCACAGATCATCATTCCAATGTGCAGTGATTATACGCTGTATATTACTAGTTCATTACGATTGATGTAGCAATTATACGCCGTATAAACATTAGCCAATATAGTGATTATCACTGATTACACACCGTATAATCATAAGATCATCAATCTTATATCTCCCATTCCACCCTACTGGACATTGTATCAACTCAGTCTCACACAGCCTGATGGGCGTATAGAGTTATATCAAACAAGTGATATGCAAATGGCTAGGAAATACCAAGTTTGGATCAGCATTACACAGCGTATAATTGGATTCCTTATTGGTTTGGGTCAGCATTACACGGTGGATAATCCACAAGTTGATACTGGATCAAGTCTGATATTAAACAGCGTATAATCCATAATTCAACCTGTTGCATTAATAAGCAGAAGGCTTGCCAGCCAGAAAAGGATTCTGATTAAGCCCTGCAAATGGAATACCAGAATTCTACCTTCCAAGGTTGGAGGACAGATTAGGGACCATTTATAGGCGTCAACTAAATACGGTGTAGTTTCCCAGCGCAATAATAGGTGTGTAAGATACAGCCAATCAATAAATCACAGTAGGCTAGCTCAAGAAGAGCGTAGGCTGTAGCTAAAGTGCCATGTACGCCTTGCTAAGGCCAGTAGCAGCACACATGCCAAGGACAGCCAATCAGGATAGGCGCAGCCAGCAAAGATGGACCTATTGCAAAGGTAGTCACTAAGAACTGTCTTAAAGGACAAGAACAAGGGTTGTTGCAGTATATATTAATACAGACGCCTGAAAGAATAACAACAAGTTCTTAGTTACACCTGGATAGATTGCAGCCGCTGGCTAGATTGTACTCTAGTTTCAATAAATGTAACTATCTTCAAAGTTCTATTCTATTGTAGTCTGTAGTGCTCTTGCATAGGGTTAGACAGAGTGCATTGGCAAGGCTAACATCTATCTGTAGCTTTGAACATACCAGCAATAACCCAAGTTGCTCAACAGCTGCCACCCCTGGTTTATGATACCATGAAATTTGGCCCTGGCATCTCATAAAAAATATGCCCCCAAGCCTTAAGACCGCTATATCCAAGCCCTGGCTTTATTTTCAGAGCTCAGCAGTGGTATAGCTATCACTATACTATCAATCTTCAAGATATATTTTGACATTCTAGATACCTTCTTTATGCTGTGGAAGAGAGGGTCGGGAGTAACAAAATCTGGCTCCCATTCAGTTAGCACAGGCAACCCAGATACCACCCAGTGCAAGGCTAGGACAGTTGCTCCTAAAGGGCTCCACAACAACACAGTTGCAGAGAGGGGAAAGTTTTAATGGATCCAAAATCACAAATTGGATCTGTCATCCCGCTACTGGATGGGGAATTCCTACCTCATCTCCACCATGGACCTTCTCAACTCTCTTCTTAAGAGTTGAGGCCTGCTGCCACATCCCATCCTTCTCTTCCTCACACTGGGCTTTATAGCCCCAGGGTAAGGTTTGAGAAACCCAACTTGGTTCCCTGTACCCTCAAGAAAGAACTACAAAAAAGCTAGAGGCTGATTAAATTCATCTTGGCACAAGAACCATTTAACTTAATTTAGTACTTTCAAGCTTCTCAAAAACAATGAAACTGGTTTTAAGAAAGGTGTTAGTGTAAAGTCACCCCTCTCTTTAGCACTGGATAGAATGCTTTTCCATCATCAAACCAAGAAAACTGCCCAAAAACCTGCCAAACCCCTCAATTTCTTGGAGGATTTAGCCCATAATATTGATAAAAGATTTGTGTTGGCTTACCCTGCTGAGCTCCCTGCTTCTGTTGCTCCTCCTCAGAGGTAATTTTGGCAATTTGGACTGTTTAATGGCCTGGTTTTAACTGTTCTTGGAACCTATCAGAGCCAACTAATCAATAGTTTCCTTGTTGGCTTCCAAAATTTAAGTTTATCTGTCAATAATGGGTCCCTGGAGCATCCTTTTGGCATTGGCCAATCAGATGCAAAGTCAGAGGTTGTTGAGAATCCCTCCAACATCCCTGTCTTGGGTTGGCAATTTTTTTCTCTCAGCCAATTGGATTCTCTCCCCCATTTTATGGCCCCTCAAATCCCAGCTCTGCCCTTTAAATTCAGCAAGGGGCTTTCAAGTCCTTGCTTGCTCATTTTCAAACTTAATGGAGTTTGAATTTGATATCATACTCTTGGGGTTATTCTCTTTCTTAAGATACTTGGAGGTAAAGTTACTAAAACCCCCTTTTAATTTCTTCTCTCTGCCTTGCCTGGTGCTTCTACAAGTCTGTTAGCATTAATAACATTAACTTACCTATTTTTAGTTTCAAATTTGAGTATGAATCTAAATTTAAAGTAAAATTTTAGAATAAAACCACTTTAATCCTCACACAAACTGCTGCTATCCTGTTTCTGACTTTGGTCCCACATTCTTTTGACGTTACAGGTCCCTGTATCATTCCTGTCACTGTTGTGGCCTTTTCTATAAGCGTGTGGGACTTCAAAAGTTGCTCCAAGGCACTCTCACTATTGGTTGGTTCATCTTTCTTCTCCCACTTTCCCAGAACTATTTCCAGGCTAAATTGCCCATAGAATTCAAATATGCTGCTAACTGTGATCAAATCTGTGGTCATGACTATCTTTCCAGGCATTTTGTTTCTACAGTTTACCACCATAGTTCTTTGAAACAACTTTCTCTCCTCAGCCCTTTTGGTGGTTGCTAAACCCCACCTGCTGGTGAAGGGAGTGAAATATTTCCCTTATCATATCCAGGATCTCTTCTTGTTTGATACCAACTTGGTGCAGGCTCTGACCTCTGAGGACCCCTTTTGATGGTTTCTCCTGCTCCAGTGTCCATCCTTCTTGGCAGTGTTTATTTATTCTTGCCTCCCCAGTTGCCTGAGCCCCCTCAGAAATCAGAGTTTCCCCAGAAGGATCTCACCCCCCACAAATGTGACCCTTGGCTGCTGTCTGGGATGGTCTTAATAATTATGATCTTTTTATTCCTGCAGGTCAGCTTGTCATCTTCATTTTGGTCTCCTTTTCAAGCAACTACCCCAGTTGTCCACTGGGTAGCATTCTGGTGGTTTGTTTCCTCAGAATGGGAGCCAAACTTGTTATTTTAGCTCCCCTCTCTCACACAGCCCCCATACTGCTTTGCCCTAATGCTACCTCAGTCTCTACTTAGTGTTGTAAGCTATCTCAGAAAAACGCAGGCTGCCAGACCAACCTTAATATCAGTCATTTAAGAAGGACCTGGTATTCTGAATCCTTTCCTTAATTCAATTAATGTTAATGGAGAGAAAAAGATGATAGTTTTATCATACAGTATAATTTTCTATAGTGAAATATAGCAAAACAACTTATGGACCTATATCCAGAAGTAGGAAGGACAACCCTAAGCCTCCAGGCCGCAGGGCCTGTCAGGCTTGATACTTCTGAAGACAGCAAAATATTCTGGGCCACAGGCTGCACCAAATTCACAGGCTCTCCTGTACTTCCCTGATGCTATAATGCATAGGGTTGTCTTCAAGGCAGATGATAAAGTACTACGGTCCACAAATTCTGACACACAACTTAAAATATCTCATGTTTTATAGATAACTTAACAAAACATAATATATTTATTATTCTTACACCTTGAAATTATACCTGAAACTTACCAGTTATACCTAAAAAAGTAGTGCTATCTAAATAAGTTAAAGAATTAAAATTTTAAAAGTAAAAATTATCCCATCAAAGCAAAGCAAAGTCTACTGGGCTAATTGAAGCCACCATCAAGGTTAGTGTCCATGTTCTCAAGGTACTTCTTAATCTCTGCCACCTTATACTTTTTCTTTACCACCTTTTGAACACCCTCCTGGTAGTCCTGCTCCTTGAACTTCCTCTTTTTGGGGGCCACCCGGTTAGAAAGGTCCCAGAACTTGGAGACAGCTCTTTCTTGCTCCTCTTGCAGCTTCTGGAAAAAATGATTGAACTTGAGTTTGGCCCCAAATTTGGTCTTGAGGTGTTTATGTCACACCTTGAGGCTAGATTTTGTCTTCATCTCCCCATTGATGCAGGCACTCTGAAAGTTCCAAGGTAAAAGTGGCCCCGCTCTTTCCTCTTTAGGCAGTCACTTTCTTACCTACCCACTGCTTCTTGAAGTAATCAAGGTAGCCCTTGAAAATAAAGGAGTGCTTCTTAATTTAAGCATCCTTTAGGAGGGCCTCAAAGACAATTCCAGTGTGCTCAGGCCGCACAAAAGTCAATGCAGCAAACTGGGAGAGGGCAAATTGGCACTTCCCTTTACCATCATTAAGATACTTGTCAAAGAGCTCATTCTTGCTCTTGAGGTGTTTGATGAGGGCCTTCCTGAAATGTAATAAGCAGCCCTTAACTTCTCCATTAAAGGTGGTCTCAAAGGCTCTGAACTGATCAAGCTCAAATTCCATAATGATAACTTTTGGCCCAAGTGAGTGTTTATGAGCTAGCTGCTCAGTGGCCTGGGCAGAATCATCCTTCTAAGCAGAGGAACAGTTTGCTTGGGTGGCATGGGTGGAAGGAGGGAGCTTGTTGGTGTGAAGGGAGCTCAAAGCATTCCAGATAATCTTGAAGGCTCTGGCATAGACTTATGTCTTAGCACCAGGCAGGAGAAAGAAAACAAGAGGGATAACCTGGGTTTTTAAACTTCCCATGCAGTACCCAAAGCTGCTTGAAGATAGTGGGGCAGGTTGAAAAAGTGCTATTGCATAGCCAGGTGGTAGCAGTGTTGAGCTTCTTCAGGTTTTGGGTTATGGCTTAGGCAATGATCCTATCCTTCACTTCCTGTCCATTGTCATGGAGAAGTAACATCTCACCATCCTCGGTTTTTGAGGGCAGCAGTAAGGACCTGTTCTTCAATTGTGGTGGCACTCTTGGCCAGGGGGTTGAGGGCTTGGCGCCTATCACTAACAAATTTTACCAGCTGATTTTGGGTTGGCACCCTCTTCAGATTGGTGGGGGAGAGGTGCTTACAGGCAAGCACAGCCAGCTGGGTGGGGGAAAGGTCCTTCAAGGTGGGCATAATTTACACCAGATACCACTTCAGGAGGAAAGAGATGGTGGTATTGGGC
Organism: Entomophthora muscae; assembly: GCA_014839935.2. NCBI lineage: Eukaryota > Fungi > Entomophthoromycota > Entomophthoromycetes > Entomophthorales > Entomophthoraceae > Entomophthora > Entomophthora muscae. The sequence goes on along the minus strand of QTSX02001071.1, from coordinate 3,062 downwards.
ATCATACAAGTGTGCTTGCCCTTAATAGTTTGGACCTTGTCCCAGTGCTTGGTGTTTAGTTAAACTGGCCAGGAGCAGTCCTCACAGGTGTAATACCAGCTCTTGAAGCCCCAGTTGGCGTTGTTGCAGGAGTTATGTAACTGTTGGCCACCATGGCCGGCCCACTCTTCACATTCATATTGGGAAAATAATTGGGCAAGGAGAAAGGAACCTTAAATTTGCCATCAGCATTGCAAGTTTTGTGGGCCAACAAAGGGTCCCATGGGCTAGCAGGAGCATTTTAGAATCCTGAGAAGAATTCAGGTCAGGGCTTAGAGTCATCCCCTGATGAGCTGGAACAGGGAGAGCTTTGTGGGGGGAAGAAGGAGTCTTGTTGTGATGCTCCTCATGTGGAGGAGACTTCTCCTTTGGCAGGGACTTTTTGGTCTGGCGGCACTTCTTGGAAGGCTCCTCATCTGAAGCTGAGCTATAGAAACTGTGATTCATAAGTGAGCCATCATATTCCTCTCCCCCAGTGGAGTGAGCTGCACTCTGCTCAGGGGGAGGGCTCAGGTGCAGCCTTTTTTGAGGATGAAGGCTTCTTCTTGAGGTTCTTGGGAGCCTTGGGGAAACGCTTGGTGCCTTTGGGCTGTTTGGAAGTGTTTTTGTCCTAAAATAATTAAAAATATTCTAAATCAAAGCAATGTATTTAAAAACCAAAGCAAAAAAAAACTTAAAAACATAATATATAAAAATTAAACCTTATATGCTTTTATTGAAATTTAAATTATAAAATATTGTATAAGTTTTTATTTTATTAAAGTTTTAAATAACAAGTTAAAATTTAAGAGAAATATGCAAAAGTATTTATTTAAGAAAATATTTTTATTCTTAAAACCAAAGAATAAAAGAAAAAAGTTAAAAATACAACATGTTAAAATCTCAGATGTTTTTATTATGTAAAACATAAAGTTTTATATATGCAAAGTAAAAATTGTTGGCATTATAAAATAAAGTTGGCAAAAATAAGCTGAATTCACAATGTCAATTAGAAAAATTATAGAAATTATTAAAGATATCATCAGCACTGTTGACTTTTTTTTGAAAATCTACTCTGTATTTTCCTATTATACTTAATTAAAGTCAAGCAAACTCACAAATATAAACCAGATCTGGGGTTTATTTTGCTCATATAATAAAATAAAGCATATACAATAATATAAAAATAGTCAAAGTTCTTTTTTCTTTATTAAAGTTATATTTGGGGTGTGTGAATATGATATTTTACTATTGCACTTAAATAAAGTTGGGTCATTATTTTAGGGATTAGGCCATTTTCTAATACACATACTGCTCAAGTCGCAGCATAACACAGTTCAATTTTGAAAAAGTAACTAATTACACATTTTATATTTAAAACATTAATAACTCAATGAAAAATTAATATTTTTTACACTGTAAACTATCAAAATGAAGATAAGGATCCCATATTTCTATTGGTATAAAAAATTTATTATGTATACTATACTCAATATTAAAGCAAAGTTAATTAAAAGATTATAATCCAAATTTTATTATATGATTATATCCAATGATATAAAGTAGATCACTTTAAAGCTAATAAATAATCTTTTTCAATATACAACAAATATTTTTTATTTAAATAAATTAAAGATAAGATTGAGAGCTTTATTTTTGCATTTCATTTTATTTAAAAAGTTCAATTCTTTAGGATTTTACAATAGTTTGAAGCTAGGATGTTTTTATCACTGTTTAGATTAATTTTAAGGTTCAAGTGAGCTTTGAACCTCAAATTAAGCATTCTTTAAATAGAATTCTTTAATATTTTACCATTTTAAAAATATGCGGAAGAGTTACAATTAACTGAATACATCATTTCAATTGATTTGTATTGATTACAAAGAGGATATGATGTAATAATAATGCTTAGCTGCTTCACATATATCACTTGTGCATGAAAACTGGGTATTTAATTAATTCTGCAAGCATAAATTCAAGTTCAAACTATAGTAAAAGTTATCACACCATTTCTTTCAGAATGGTGTCATTTAGCTTGGTATATAAGAGCAAAAGCACCACAAAGCTTCCAATCCAAAAGACCCCATTAAAAGGCCAAATTCTGATCAGAACTACTCCATCATTAAGGCACATTTCAGAGATCCAACCTAATTACAGATTCAAAATACTATCATGTCTTCAGTTAAATTTACTTCTGCCGTGCTACCCTTTTTTCCCTTGAGAGCTTCAACAAAAAGAGAAAGAATTACAATGTTAAAAAAGGCATTCCTCTTTATTGCTGGTGATGATCTTGATAATTTCACCAAGCACTTCCTTACTCAAACTGAATTTGGGAGAGCTCAGTTCCTGCCAACTATTCAAAATCAAAAAAGCAATGAGTTCATTGAAAACTTAAAGGATCTCATGGAATCTTCTCCCCAAAAGTGTCTCCTAGCCTTGAGATCTCTGGTTACTTCCAGTTACTCTTTAAAAGATCTTAATTATATGGGGTTTGATATAACTAAATGTGAGTTTGAATACTCAAGAAAAATAAATAAAAATAAAAATGTAAGCTTAAATAAAAAAGCCAAAAAATAATAACTATTCATTTAAAAAATAAATAATTAAAAAATTGCTGGAATTTTTTTTTTGAAGCAAGCCAGTTTACAAAAAAAGTGCCTGAAATTTTTTATAAATGTCAAAACAGCAGGCTTGACCCACCAACAAGGTTCCAAGTAAGTGGGTTTGTGACTTGCAATCCAATTATCCAGTCACTTGAAGCCAGACTAGGAAGTCAACTCAAATTACCAAATCCAACAATGTGAACAGATGATGATCCTTTACAGTGGATACCTTGTTTTTGCGCTTGACTTGTTACCAGGATCAGGCCACCCCCTTCATCATCCCACTGTGTGATCAATGCTATCATGTCCCTGTTATCCATGATTTACAATAACTATATAATACCTATCTCCCAATAAAGCTTATTATATAGTTTCTAAATATTTTCCCCTTGTAACTCTGCTAAAAAAGCGCAGTTACAACATAAAGATATAGAAAAAGAT
>QTSX02001070.1:0-45514 GCA_014839935.2 Entomophthora muscae | reverse complement strand
AAAACTACTGTAAGGATCATTGTTAGGATCTTTATCATAAATGGGTCTTGCTCCTCATAAGAAAATATGATATCATACTCTGTTAGGGAAATCAAGACAGAATATGTGGTTAGATCCAACATGGAGCAACTTAATGAGCACCCCTTTACATTATGAGATACATAGACAATTAAAATTTTCATTTTGTTGCAATATGTTTAGAAAAATATTTACTATAGATTCAGAACCTAAAGGTAAAAATGTTGGATTGTCAACTTATTTTGCTTAAACTCACTAACTTATTGGAATATTTTTGTCATTTTATATAAAAAATAAGTTGTTCTGGGATGAAAATTACTCCATTAAGTTGGTGAGTTCATGCAAAAGAATTTGAGAATCCCGCGTTTTTACTTCTAGCTTCTGAATCTACAGTACTAATATTATAGAAATTAGACTTGTTAGTACCTGAAATTTTTTCTTTATGATTCAGTTTATATCATTTTGGAAAGCCTCCAGCTGTTTTATCAAAAAATAACCTGATTGGTGGTGAGATCAATTTTATTGTTTAGACATTTGTTTTTTAAAAATCATTAAAATAAAATAATATCCTGTTGTAACTGAACCAATGAGGATTCAGTATTTGAATTGGGGAAGACAACAGTCCAATAGAAAGGACAGAATTTAATAAGAATAATGTGTTGTTTATTATAGAATACTCTGATTAATATACTATATGGGAAAAGCCACCGGGCCACAAGGGGGTGGCATGTTCCATGTAAGATTCAAAGCCAAGGAATAACTTGTGTGGGATCAGCAGGTCAAATTGATAGCACTCTTGATTAGGAGAAAGTGCCCACAGTTCAACATTGCCATCAGGCTGGTCCATGTTGTTAGATACTGTCAGGGCCCAGTAGGTCTTGATGGGTCTCCATAGAAAACAACTTACACAGATTTAATATAAACTTTTCAAAATCAACTAAATTCAATTTATTTTTATTAAGGTAAACTTAAAATGATCACAAGGGGATCATTGTGAGCAACACTTTTATATAAAATTTCATTAGATTCTTTAGAATCTTCCTAAATCTTCTAGACAGTCTTAGGGACTCTGCTGGTGGCATCAGGCTGGGGCTTTGGGGCATCTTCTGAACAGCATGACTCATGTTTCTTTGCAAAATCCCGCACATCGGGCTGTGCATCTATGCTTTATCTAAAAATAATACAGATTGACTATCCTGGTGTTTGGCTTCAAAATGCGTGTTTGGACGTCCAAATCCGTCCAGCAGTTGCTGAGTTATACTCAAATTAAGATTTGCATCAAATCTTGTGCCTTGGTTGCATATTTTTGTCACTTTGCACTGGTTAGGAAGTTTAGCTGGTAGCCAAACTTTAAAAAGCCATAACTCATTGTCAAGACAGAAAGAAGAGTCATCAAACTAGCATTGGGATCTTGGAGAATAGTAGAGTTTTCCTAAAGCATTTCTGTAACACAAGATGTGTCAGGACGTATCCTGACATATACATAAAGGGGCAACTCATTGAGTGCCCCCTGTGTATTGTAAGATACATTGGCAGTTAAGTCTGGAAACTTGGTTGAAACACCCCCTTGCCCCCTGCTTGTTGTCAGAAACCAGAATTGGAGTCTGCAGAAGATCTGGAAAGGTCTGCACAAACAACTTTTGTGTGGGGATGGCGTGGCAGGGGCGCAAGAAATCATGGTGGAGTTTCTTGGTGTTTCCTTGGGAATCTTCAAGTTGATAGGTGTGGTTGTCATAAACTGCTGCTATCTTGAAGGGCCCCAGGTGATTGGGTTCTAGTTTGGCAGAATTGGGGTTGAGGACATAGACAGGGTCACCTACAGTGTATCTGGCCTCCAGGTGCTTCATACCCCCCTCAATTCACTTGTGTTTAATGTCCCAAGCTTTGGCACACCACTGGCTCAGAGAGGGGGTAAGCAGTAAGAGGGGTTTCCCAGGAGCTGTGGATTGTGATTTCCCTTATTCCACCCCTATCAAGTTGTTGGGTGTTCCAAAAGCCAAAGCGCTGGGGCTGAACCTGGTGCCTCTATTGATCCTTGCTTGCAAGATGAGCAGTGCAGTGGGCAGATTTTCAGTCCACACAGTGTTAGGATGTTCCTGTGAGAGCTTGACAATCAGTTGGACCAGTGAGCCACTTAATTGCTCTAAGCGCCCATTGGCTTGTGGATGGTAAGGGGTGGTAACTATCTGTTGGAGGGCATTCTTGGCACAGTACACCTTCATGACCTGTCTAACAAGTTTGGGGCATCATCTGTGATGAGACGTTTGGGCCACCCAAAGCGGGCCACAATTTCCTTGCCAATGAAGCAGGCAATGGTGGTGGTGGTGTGGTTAGTTGTTGCTCAGGCCACTGGCCAATGAGTGAAGTAGTCAATGGCAGTTATGATGTATTTCTTTCCCAGTCTTTCTTCAGGGAGGGGTCCAACAATATTGAGGGCCCACTGCTTGAAGGGTTTTATGGCTTTAATGGGCAGGACAGACATGGGGGGTGCAGGTTTGGATGTGTTCTTTTCACACAACACACATGTTTCAAGGAGGTCCAAGATATCTTGGCACATACATGGCCACCAAACCTTTTGTTTCATGATCTCAAAGAGGTTGCTTCCTCTGATGTGACCCAGGGTGCGGTGATAATGCAATATTGTGATACCTTGCTATGTGGTGGGGATGTAAGGTGTATTTTCACCTGTCTCTGCCCGGCGGCAGACGTTGCCAGTATTAGTGGTGAACTGACTTTCATTGTCCTTTAGCTTGGAGATGGTTACCAAATTAAGGCCTTCATACTGGGTTGCCTCAGGACAGAGGTAAAGCATTGGTCAGTCTGGGTCCAAACCATTGTCCCCGGTGATGGACACTACATAGAGCCTTGAGAGGACGTCTGCTGTGACAAGCTCCTTCCCAGGCTTGTATTTGATGCGCAACTGGTAGGGGGACAGACGCTCAACCCAGCCTGCCTGGCGGCGTGTCAAGTGGGACTGTGTGTTGAAGTATTGGAGCAACTTGTGGTCTGTTGGGACACAGGGTGGAAATGTGGCCCTATAGTAACAGCATCCTTTCTTGATGCAGTGTATAATTGCTGCTGATTCCTTTTCATGGATTGGGTAGTGTTGTTCTGAGTCAGTGAGCTTCCTGGATTTGTATGATACAGGGAGGAAGATGCCCTTGTCAGTTTCTACCTGTAACATGCCCCCTATGGCCCTGTCAGAGGCGTCAGTCTCAAGTTTGTATTGGTGGTTCCAATTGGGGAATTTCAATAAAGGTGCAGTTGTAAGTCTTTGCTTCAACGTCTCATAGGCTTAATCTCTGGCAGGGGTCCAATGGAAGCACTGTTTAGTGTTCAGGAGCTCAGTGAGAGGTGCAATAAGTTCTCTGCAATTGGGGATGAACTTTTGCATGTAGGCAACCATGCCTAAGAAGGTACACACCTGGCCCACATTGGTGGGGGTGGAATGCTTGTGATTGCCTTGATTTTGGTGGTTTCAGGCTTTATCCCTTGGGCAGAGATGGTGTGGCCAAGGAAAAAGAGCTCTGACTTGAGGAATTCACATTTAGAGGGTTTTGCCTTCAACTAATTTTTCCAAAGGGTGTGAAGGACAGCACGGAGGTGTTGGAGGTGCATGGTTTGATCTTGACTGAAGACAATAATGTTGTCAAGGTACACAACAACACAAGTCCCAGTCAATTCCTCAAATTCTTTGTTCATTGACATGGCAAAGGTAGAAGGAGTGTTGGTCATTTCAAAATTCATGACCTGGCACTCAAACAACCCATAGCGTGTGTGGAAGGCAGTTTTTGTCTCATCCCCTGGTGCAATGCAGACCTGGTTGTACCCTGCGGTGAGATCAATCTTGCTAAAGACCTTTGCACCCTCAAGTGTGTCAAACAGGTTGTCAATCAACATCAGGGGTATTTATTCTTAACAGTCACCTTATCTAGGGTGCAGTAATCTGTGACTAAGCAAAGAGGCCCTTCCTTCTTGGCTACAAAAAAGACAGCAGCCCTGTATGGCAAAAGCAAGGGATGTATGAAGCCCTTATTAAGTGTGTCTACTAGGTGCTGGCAAAGGGTTTTGTCTTCTTTTGGTGTCAAGCAATAGAGGAGACATGTCTTGGGAAGCAACCCTTGTAGTTGTACAGCATGCTGGATCTCTTGGGGAGGGGGTAGTTGATCCAGTGTTTCTGTCAGGCACCCATCTGCTTGGAAGCAATCTTCCAAGGTGGTGAATGATAGCAGAAGGATTTAGTCCAGTTACCAAGGAACCTACAGGCAAGGTCATCATACCAAGGTGAAATGATTCTCCAAATAAGTGATACTGGCCTAACAGCAGGTTAAATTGCCCTAAGAAGAAGTACACCCCCAATTAGCACAAAAGGAAGGCAGAGGCCAGCAGGCGGAAGACTTGGGGATCTGCTGGCTTGTGGACAGACTGGTAGTTGAGTTTCTTCTTTACAAAGTGGGTTGTGGGACAAGGGAGTAGCGGTATATCATAACCTGGTATTAATTGGCGCCATGAGCTATCCAAGAACTGAGCCTCAGGTGAAGTACCAGAATCTGCTTGTAAACTCATCAAAATACTGGCCAACACTGACAGCAACAGTATCATCCAATAGACCCATTTATACCCAAGAGACTCCATAAAAAAAGTCTTGAGTAATCTCATGGCTTAGGAAAAGGTTTAAGTCAATTTATAATTGGGCAATAATTTACTTGGGTGAATTTAGACTTTATTGATTGAACAAGTAAAAGATCATAAGCTACCATCATTATATAACATGAAGGCTAACTGATAGTCTGGAGATAAAATAAAAGTAGATCAACCACTTAGGGATGAAATTGGGGGAAATTTGGAGAAAACTGGAGATCCTAGGCAGTTGAAAATTAAGCTAGAATTATTTGCATTATTAATCAAATTAAACTGACCTCAAACAAATTAAAACATTTATGCTTAACTTATTTTGCCTTTTAGGCAGGAATGTAAAGGAGAAAACCCAGCTATTCCCCAGTTAACACTGGGGAAGGAGAAGATAGACCAACAACAAAAACAGAGGCCAACAGAGAAGCCAGAGCAAAAGCAGGGTCAAATTGGATGTCAGCGTCATCAAGGCAATTAATAGAATCCAACAAAAGGATCAGCGTAACATCTGATTGGATGAAATCAAGTTTGAAAGGTAACAATTTGCTTTCTATGATATTACTAATTATTCTCTTAGGTGAAAGAAATCCTAGAAGAGAAGAAAACCTCAGGTTTGAATCCCGTTGCTGTTAATGCTGGTTCTGGCAACCAATATGGATCCAAATAAACAGGTAATGAAGAGCAGATACTTCCAACTAACCCATTGATTTTAGGAGACCCAATTAAACCCAAAGAAGGAAGCATTTCTTCTACTGTACCAAGAAATGAATTTTTGTCAGTAATGTCTGGAAGAGCATTCCTGATAGTTTCAATGAAAAGTTCTTATACTCCTCAAGGAGAGCAACAAGTGCTGGTGGAGGTGGAGTAGTCAAGGGGAGGACCGCAGATGGTTCTGCATGAATAACTTTGGCTGAGCATTGATTTAAGTCTAGTTTCCCCCGTTAACTTGTATGAGTCTGTTTCTGTTATTCTATTAAACACGGTATTGTGAAGCAACTGGTTTATTTCAATGTTATATATCTGAAAAACCCCCATTTATATTTAGATTAATTACATACATATCCCAGTCAATGTAGGGACGGTTGTGACAAAGCCAGTCAAGGCCAGCAATGACATTGTGGCTGAGCCCTGCCATGATTGGTCCCGTGAGCTTAACCTGGATGTCCCCTATTCTTAATGAGAAGGGTTTTGTCTCATGGGTAATCACTATCCTACAGGAGTCAGCCACTTGTACTGCCTTAAATCTGCTTGGTACTTGTCTAATTGTTGAGCGTTGACAAACGCCTGGTCAACCATAGTGTGATTGGCCCTAGTGTCTACCAGTAGTTTGTGGGTGTTCCCACGGAAACAGAAGGGATAGGCCAACCAAGTTACTTTATTTGAAGAGTGGCTTGCTTGGAGTATGGGGTCATTGCTATGAACTTGGAAGACGTTGAGGTCCTCCACTTCATGAACGTTGTAGTTGCAGGAGTTCTTTGCAAGGAGGGATTGAGATTAAGGGTCAAGTGGGGTTGTAGAACCTCTTGTAACTACAACCCTCAGACTTTTCCCTGGTCTTCAATCTGGGCTAGTTGGGGTTCCTCCATGCGGGGGCGCTTAACCCCATTTTCCTGTTGGTGTGGCTGGCAACAACCTACTTGGTTATGAGCACTGCCAGGTGCAGGACAAGGTTGGGGTTGTGTGTCATTGGAACAGCAGAAGCCCATTGAAGACTGGTTATTGGCCTCCACAATGGACTTGTAGCAGTCATTAATGAAGGTGCAGCAACCTATAGGAACACACTTGCAGATATGGGGTTTAAGCCCATTAACTATCAAGGTAAGGAGCATGATGTTCCTGTCAGTCACAGCTTCTGGGACAGCGGCAAGAGCTTGTTGCCAGGCGGCAAGATATTTAGGAATGGACCTAGTCTGTTTAAGAGCCATGGGGGGAGTTCCCACTACAATGAATAAAACGGTCTCACTGTAGTGGGACTTCACAGCGTCCCTGAACAATGCCCAAGTAATTTCTATCTATTGGCTGGCCCAGCTGGTGAACCAGACTGCAGCAGGCCCTGTAAAGCGGTCTGAAGCAGTGGCAACCCACATGGGCTCAGGTACTTGGCATATACAAAGGCAGGTTTTGGTGGAGTGGAGCCAACTGACAATGTCATCTCCTTTGACACCTCCCACAAAGGATTTGAGTTGGAGGTTGAGCATGCACTGGGATAGATCCAATTGGGAAGGGTGACGCTTGTGTTGCGCTGCCCAAGGCAGAGCCAATTATACACGCTTGTAAGTATCAGATGATCTTGATAGATGACGTACCCGTCAGGGATGCCCCCTTGGGGATTGGCAGGAAGGTTTCTTGGTGGGAAGTAGCCATACAGCCCATACTTCATCCTTTCTTGGGGGAATTTTCTCTTTAGGTAGGTTGTGAACCTACCGCTGTGACTACTGTTGCAACTAAACCAATGAGGATTCAGTATTTGAATTGGAGAAGACAACAGTCAAATAGAAAGGACAGGAATAATAAGAATAATGTGTTGTTTATTATAGAATACTGTGCTTAATATACTATATGGGGAAAGTCACCGGGCCACAAGGGGGTGACATGTTCCATGTAGGGTTTGAAGCCAAGGAATAACTCGTGCGGGATCAGCAGGTTGAATTGGTAGTGCTCCTAATTAAGAGAAAGTGCCCACAGTTTGGCATTGCCATCAGGCTGCTCCATGTCATTAGATACGTCAAGGGGTGACTCATTGAGCGCCCCCTGTGTATCGTAAGATACATTGGCAGGCGAGTCTGGAAACTTGGTTGCAACAATCCATTTCTAATATAAAGCTGTTAGCACAAACTTTGTTACAACAAAAAAGGGGTCAGTTGGTAAAAACTATGTAGAATCCTTAAAAATAAGCAGAGGCTTTTTTACATAGTAAAGATGGTTTTTTAATTGAGACACTTTTTAGTGATAGTGCCCTAAGTTTTTTAAAAATCATTTGTAAGTAATTTTTTGCATTACTTTTTTAAATAGCCTTTTATTTTCGAAAATTAATATTAATATATTAATTATCATTGAAGGTCTTGTCATCAAACTAACAATTTCTGCATTTGGAAAATAAAGTATTTTAATATATATTTTTTTGTTTTATCAACTAGCCTGTTTTTTAATAACTATGAATTGAATCATAAAAAGTCTTATTTAGTTTGATGGATTTTAAATGATTTTATATTCTTTTTTTCAAATTAATGTACTTGGGGAGCTTAATGGCCACGCAAGTATGTTCGTTTGAACTGTATAAATTAAATACATATTTAAATTTAAAAGTTGAATATCAAATTGAATTCTCCAGCCCTTCATGAGCCATAAAATAATTAGCTTTGGATTTAGCGCTGGAATCAACACCCATCAAAAACAGACTCAGACCAGGAGTTTTTCAAAACTGAGTTGATTAAACGATTAAATATATTATTTCAACTTTTTGTCTAAACATTTTATTAAAAGCTCCGACAATGTCTGCATTTGCCAAGCAACTCTTTAAAAAGCACAAGATCAATACTTATTATTTTGCCAATAAAGAAAATAATCTTTATGAAGCCATGTCTCTGGAGCCTCGATTTGGCAGCGGCATTCGTTTTGTAAGATCTGTTCTCCGTTTTCAGTAAAACCACAGTTGTTAAATATCCAAGATATTCTATAGTCCCCCTCAACTTATTTTCGAATATCATTTTTTCGCAGCCCTTTACTTTGAATTCCTCTTGAAATCCTTTTTAGAAAGCCCTTTTCATTTTAATTTCCTAACTTTATCAGGTTTTTTTAACACGACACAATCCTACTGATTACCACTTTAGGCCCCCAAGCACTGGGCAATTCAAGGCCGTGAGAATGACTTTTATGAAATAACTGATTTTAAACTTAAGCCTGTAAGTTTAATATTATGTTTAGGTTTATCCCCTCTGTTTAAATCACGATTCTGAATACACTTTTTATAGGACCTGAGACATGGTAAAGTTTGGGCCAACTTTTTTAAAGATGGTAAAGTTTAAAGACATGGTATACATCTTGCTAATTTTCGGGTGCAGGCCAACTGAGCACTGAAGGAAGGCGAGTCCGAGGTGGGCTGAAATATAGCTGGATTGTCCACAACACCAGCTCGAAGCAATAAATCCTGCTTTCTGGCTACATCGATAGGCTTGTTACGCCTATATTCATTAACCATCTACCTCGTTTTTATATATCGCTAAACCCTTGGTTCTGCTTGCTTTAATTTCTCCAACTGCTTATTGTTACAATTTAAGGAATAACTTTATCTGCTTTATTTCAATCATCTAGGTAAGGCTTCTTAAGCTTAATTTTAGTCCCACACGAACGGTAATGCAAACCCCTTTTTCAGCTTGGATGCCATCTTCTATGATATGTCTATTGTAGAAAACCCTATAAATTATTTTGTAAGCTGTCATACTAAAACAAAGCTAGTTAGTAAAAATGGTGCTATGAGTAATTATGAGCATTTTACCTGGGTTATATTTTTCAGCCTGGAAAGTAAACAATATTTTTAGCTTTTTATCAGGCAAAGAGTGGGACAGATTTTAAGCTTAATCAAATATTAAAGACATAATCCACGTTTAGACAAGCTAATATAAACCCGATATAAAATTTCAGGAAATAGAATGGTTCGTCAGTTTCTAGTTCTGCATTTATATTTCATATCGTTGCTTCTGCATATAGCGATAAAAGGTAGCTTACTTATTGTTTCTGACTAACATTTAAAATATTGAGCTCTTGTACAGAGTAGAACTAAAAAAGACATTTCCAGTGGTTTAGTACAAAGCTTGGCCATGTTAGTTGGGCCAGGAAATTATCTAAATCTAGACAAGAGCAGTAATAATTATACAGAACCTTTACTTTCGTGGAAAGAATTGATGATTTAAATGTCAGATTTCAAGAGTTAAATATTAGCTAATAAAAACTATTGTGATTAGAGCTATGGCCTACCATTTTTAGATAAATATCACTTTTTTCTTTTCGTTTATATTTCTAAGGATCAAGATTTAATGTTTTGCTTGTACTATATTGGAGTAACACATCAGCCTCGTGATGAATTTCACTCAGTATTCTGGCTGCAGACCATGACTAAATGCTAAAGCTATCAATAATCGAACTATTATAGCGTTTCGGCTGAACTAATGTCATTTCAGTATGGGTCTTGGGGAAAACAGCAGTCCAGGAAAGGGACAAAAAGGGATTATGAGTGAGATGATCTTTATTGAGAATAATGAAGACTCTTATATTGGGGAGATAAGCCCTTGGGCCACTAGGGGGTAGTGCTTGTGGCTGTGATTCAAATAAGATGTGAGTCTGTTGAATAGGGACATGGATGAGATCACCATCATAATTGGATCCACTCCTTATAAGGGAATATGAAATCCTGCCAAGTTGAGGGAATCAAGAGGGGATATGTCATAAATGACATTTCAATACTTGTATTGAAAACCCAAGAGTTGAGCCCCAGCTCCCAGAAGGCGGATTGAACCCTCCAGAACAGTCCAGGACCCGCCAATCCGTTGAGTCACAGGCTTGAATTGGTAAATTACCCCGCGACCCGCCGGCCTACTACAGAGGATTCCCTGGATAGTTGCCAGTCTGCTGCCAAACTGGTGCCAATGAAGACCCATACCAACAAAGGAAATGTAACCTGGCTAACAGAGGTCGGGGAAGGACCTACTGCCAACCTGCCAAGAGCCAATACTGGAGCTTTGGAATCAACGCTGGAAGCCCTGGAATCAAACCCTGATCCTCCAAAGACTACTCAAGTCACACAGAGTGGACAGAAATCCGCCCACTCACTGAATTGCATACCCGAGTTAATGAGTCACTCCAAGACCCGCCAGTCTCCCAAGGACAATTCCCCGAATAGTCATCAGATTGATGCCAACCTTGAGCTACCAAAGACCTGAACCTATGCAGAGGTTGCAGCTTGCCTTAAGGAGGTTAAAACAAAACCAATTTTTAACTCTGCCAATGACCACCATCAACTGCCTGCATCCCGTCCAGAGAGGGTAGTGCAATTGAACTACTCAGGTGACATAGTGAACAGTGGCAGCAGAACAAAGCATTGTCACTTCTATTTGCCAGAGCAGGCACAACCTGGATCTGCTGCCCTCAAGACTCTAAGCCAAGATCCATGCCCCACCAGTGCCTTGTCTGTGAACCTGAACCCTGCAAAAATTGAAGAAGCAAAGTCCCATGGTATAAAAACCCTGGCAGTATGGTGATGACCACATTGTCATTTTTGATAATAAAGTTTTATGAACCTTTGGTTTGAACAAATTTTACCCTATCTAGTCTTAGTGATCTTCCATCTTAATCCCAGTCAAGTAGACCACCAGGCTGCCGCCCTCTCCTGAGACCAATCTGCTGAATTGTCCCAGGCATTATACCATTCCCTGGGAGCCCCCTTTGGACCTGTGCACTTTACTGAATACCCCAACCCGGCCTATTCAGAATACGACTTGGAGACCATCCTCATTGCTGACCCCTTGGCCAGGACTAGAGAAACCAAATACATAGGATGTGAAGGAAAGTGGTATGAAAGGCCGCCAAGATTGTTCAAAGACAAGTCCAATTATCTGCCTGCCTACCGAGTTCCTATGACTCCTCCCTTAACCCCACAACCAGACCACCCACTGGAATCTACTGCCGCAGCTGAGGCCACCTCTACCCAACTTTTTGGAGTACTCTACATTACGTTGATAGGCTTGGTGGATTCTGTGGTCCCCAACTCCGGACCCTGGTCCTTACTCGGGAAATCTGTATATTATATTATCAAGTTAGCACCCATTCTATGGTGGGCCCTACCCGCCGGCTTGGCCGCGCCTCACCCTGAGCCGCCCAATGCCTCTACCTACAACTGGCTTCCTGACTAGATATGACATTAAATCTATCCTGGGGTGACTGATTGGGTGCTTCCTGTGTATCATGAGATACAGTGGCAACTGGGATGTTAATCTGTTTGCAACATCCTCTTGTCCCGCCCTGCCATCCTCAATAACTAATGGGATCTGTGGAGCATCTGAAAAGGAGTGAGAGAATTGTTTCTTTATGGGAATATCACTACAGGGGAACAATCAGTTGTGGTGAAGCTACTTGGTGTCACCTTCAGTACAGAAGCTTTATAACCTGTCAAGATAAACAAAACCAAGTCAACCTAAGGCAAAATCAACTCATCTTAAAACAAAATCAAAACTCAAAGAATTTATATTGAATTGCAATGTATTTGGATTCTCTTCTATTTTATTTTAAGCTGAGTTGATTTCACCTTAGGTTGACTTGATTTTGTTTATCTTGACGGGTTATAAAACTACTGATCCTCCAGGGGCAAGTGTGGTTATTCATAACTTCAGCAACCTTGAAGAGTCCAAGAAGATGAAGGTCTAATTTTACCTGTCTATGATTAAGAGTATACATAGGACCCCCACAATGTGACAGGCTTCCAGGCATTTAGCGCCCCCTGGACTTGTGTGTATTCTGCTTCCTGGGCTTTGATATACCATTATTTAAGAGAGAATGCCACTGAAAGAGGAGATTTGGCAGAGGCTGTTAGGGTCAGCCTGTCTTGAGGGATCCCTGACTCATCATCTGGGGTATCAGGCACTAGTGTGCTGGGGCTGACACAGTAAAGTAGTTTTAGAAGCTATGGAAACAAACAAAAATAACTCAGATTTAAACAAAATCCAAAGATCATGTTAAAATATACATTCTGTTAACAGGGTATGTGGTGTTAATGGGCAAAATGGGTCAACACAGCAAAGACGTGCTCATGTGCAAAGCAAAACCATTCAAATACAATCCAAAATACATTGATTCACAAACAAAATGGTGTAAGTTGACTTTCAGTGTACATATGTTTACTATGTGAATTGGTGACAAAATACACCCAAGCACGGTGAATTAAAACTCAATCAAAAAATGAAACACAATAGCAACTCACTATGTAAACAAAATCACTCACTCAGTGTGTGCAATAGATTGTAATCAAGAATGATACTAAGGTATCTAAAATAAGACACAAGATCTGAAACATAGATTTTAAAAACATTGTGTTGGGTGCTTAATTTGGCGTAAAATCTTGGAAAATGGGTGTATTTTTTTGTATTCTAAAATGGGCGTTGTAAAACTAAAAACATTTAATTAAGAAAAAAATCTATAATTGGGATATTGGGTGGGAAAAATATTAATTAAATATCCATATTCAGATAAAAGCAAAATTTAAAATTAGGTAGCAACTTAATTGAGTTTTATTTAGCATTTTATTAAATTTTAAAATGGAAGGTACACAACAACAGAATGACAATGCACCTGTTGTGCACCACAGTTGCACTTGCCCCCGCAGGTCAAAGAACAGAGTTAGTGCAACCCAAGTGCCTACTCAGGAAGGAGATGTAAGAAGAGAGTTCAATAGTGACGCTGTACTGACACAGCTGGTTCAAGGAGCACAAGCTGCTAGGGTACAGAGCATCAACCATTGGGTCCCAAAGCTGACCCAGAAGCCCACCAAAGTCACCACTACAAAGAAAGTTAGAAACAAGGAGGTAGAACTTACTTTGTATGTGTTTGACATTGTGTACCGGCAAGAGTCAGTCCCGTCAGCCATGCTGGAGAAAGTTAAGCCTGTACTTGATACTATCTACAAGCCCTATGTCAGTGATGGAAACCAGGAAAAGGACAAGGAGCCTGAGTTCTACTGAACTGATGAGAGACAGCTAGTGCTCAAAAAGGTTGCAGCCTTCTACAACAAGATACCTATGCCCTGTGTTATGCCCAATGCCAACAAGCCAATCCCCACTGCTAAAAAGCCCAACCAGAAGTGCATCCCTGACATCAAATGCATCATCTTACTTAAGCTAATGTGTAAATCAAGCAATTACAAGGTGGCTGCGGACCTTGTTAGAGTGGATCCCAAGTATGCCAGCAAGACATTCAACATCTTTATCAATACTAGCTGAGTCCTTGCTGCGGAGAAATCCTTGCGCGTGTTGACCATGCTCACAAAAGAGCACAAATGGGAAATCTGCCAGTGGATAACCCAAGATTGCCATCTTGAACTGTCAAATATACAGGCCATGGTCAAGTCTGCTTTTGGGGTTGAGGCCTCAATTTCCTTCTATTATCATTTGGTCAAGGGAATGCAATTTTCCTGGAAAAAACTTGGGATATCCCCATACAATTGGAACAGCCCAGCCAATATTGAGACCCGGAGAAAATATGCAGAGGCGTATACTGCCCTAAAAGCCAAGGGGACAATCAAATTTTACTATATTGACAAATCAGCATTTGCCTTGTCAATGCGCAATGAGTATGGCTATGTCCCCAAAGACTCCAATGACGGGATGGCTTGGTGTGCTGCAGTCTGCGCCACAGCCTACTCAATGGTGGCTTTCCTCGGTCCAAAGGGGGTTGAGCTCTACCAAATGATATTGGGATCTCACAATAGCCAAACCTTCCTATCATTCCTCCAATTGGTCCAGGAGCACCTGAGGCGCACAAGCCCGGGCTTCACCAATGTAATTGTGCTGGACAATGTTGGTCTCCACAAGGTGGCAGATATTCTTGAAGAATTTCCATCAATTGACACTAGCATCAGAGTGGGCCCCCAGCAATTAGCCACGGCAAATTTATGTCTTCTCTTACTCCCTGTTTATTTGCCCTCCCTAAATCCCATTGAGGAAGTCTTTGGGTGGCTCAAGCTTGTTGTCAAGCAAGAAACCCCAACTGGGACTGAGGACCTTGATGATTTTCTCCAGGACAGGATCCACACCCTCCCAGCTGAGACCGTGGCCAAATTCTATGGCCACACTGATTTTTTTCATCCCTATGTGCCTTGCCAAACAGCCAATCAGTTAAAACCTTAGTGTGTCCAACTTTTTTTATATTCTCTAATCTACTATTTAAGAATTAATTAACATTTTACATTTAGAAGCTTCTAAGCCCACAATCACATTTGGCAAGACAATCAATGGGTAAGTAATTTATTTATTTTAGTATATTTTTTTATTATGCCATCTGAGGTTATCCCAAACACTCAATACTGGATATGCAAATATATTTATATCACTTTTGTCAAATAAATATAAAAATCAAATTTAAAAAATTAAATGTAAAATATAGAAATTAGAATTTATTTTATTAACATAAAATTTTATGCTTTTATGAAAACTGTTTCCGCAATATATTTTGCAAAACTTGTTTGCTAAAAAAATCATAAAAATTTATTATAATAAAAATAATATAGATTGTAAATAAAATTATTAGAATCATATTTTTTATTATGTGCGCCTATAGTGAGTCCTTTGGTATATACCCACATAGCAATGGAGGTGGCGCACAACCTCCACTGCCACACCATATATGGTGGATACACCCTGGTTAAATTACTCTCACCTGCTGGTGAAAGGGAGTACAGTCAGGTGGGAGTGAAGCAGCAGCATTTCTGGTGGGGCTGCAGAACTGTAAATTCCAGACAGGACCAGGGCATCCTTGTCAGGATTGACAATTCTCCTCCTCTGGAACCCCAGGCCCAAGAGCGGGAATCAAACCTGGAACCTGGATTCCCCTGGGCCTCCAGGCCTATGGACCGCGGGACCACCCACCCACATTTTTCTGTGGTCAAGCCCCCACAAGCTGACGCTGAAGATGATGGCCCACCCAGTGAAACAGATCAAGCCAAGGAAATTATTGCACTAAGTGGAGTGCCAATCACGACACCTAATGGAGGCAACCAGGCAACAACTATTAGCTTCATGAGTTTGAAGTCTTCACCAGCAACCAATCAAGAGCCAACCCAAGGAAGAGGCACCAGCCTGCAACCTGGCCCCATGACCACAACGCTAGAGCAAGATAATTAGGTAGCTAAATTGGGAGTCACAACCAATGAAAGAACTCCCAAGATGGACGCTATTTTTCTGCCTTTAGACCCAAGTCCCCAATTCCCCTGGCCCTGCCTTTCTCAATGCCCTGATGACCCCCCCATGGAAAATGTTAAGTTTGGAGGTGGGGTGCTATATAGACCCAAGGACCTTGTGCTCCAAACTTATTGCCATTTTTGAATAAAGGTTATGTTACTTTGGCTTATACAGCTACTGCCATATTTTGTATTTGCCATCTATCAGTTCAGTTTGAGATCTCCCGGCCCTCCTGCCCCTCTGGCTGCAGTTTTCTGTCCACCTGGCATTCCCTTTGGGCCCGTTCATTTTACTGAATATCTATTAAAGCCCAAATATAAAGTCTATACACCAGAGAAGATCATCAAACTTGACCCATTAGCCCACATCCAATCTGCTATCAGATACATCCACCAAGGCCCGTGGATATTCTCTACCCCCAAGCTAATTAGAGGAAAATTCAACTATCTCCTGGCCTAAAAAATCTATATGGAACCACCTGTAACACCCAAACTAATGCCAGCCTCCTCCCCTGACCTCCCAACCAACCATACCAGTAAGCTTTTTGGAATAGTGTACATCACCCTCACAGGGGTGGTGGACACCATTGTTCCGGCTGCTGGCCCGTGGTCTTGGGTGGGGAAGTCTGCTTCTTACCTTCTAAAGTTAGCTCCTCTCTTATGGTGGGCCCTGTCAGCAAAAAACCCGGCCCAAGTTACCCCCAAAACTGGCGGGCCAGCCACCCAAGAGTGGATCCCTGACATTATGGCAATCTTTATAAAACCTGGTACCCTGAGCCCCAAGATGTTGTTATTTCTTGGGGCATTTTGTATGCTTTTGTTATTGATTACCACTTATTACACCTATAAGATGACCATGAACCTGATCTCTTCCATGTGGAAGAATACAAACCTGATTGACCCAAAAAGAACCAACACGGCTGCTACTGTTACTGACAAGGCCCCTTCCTCACAAGTGCAAAACGTGATTGTGAACCAGTCCCTCACCAAGGTGGAGATGCCTCAGATGGGGAGACTCACGCTTGAAGAAGCTAGACACGCCATGCTGGTCCTCTGCCTGCATTTCCTTACCAACGCCTCCTCTTATGCCAGTGACACTGAAAAGATCCTTGGGGTTGCTTCCATGCTATCCGGGGACGCCTTGGACTGGTTTGGCAAGGCTACAGCTGAGGATGTGGAATTCTGCTTAGACTATGCCAAGTTTGAGGCTGAACTAATGGTCACTGGTGAAGACCACGACACCAGATACTACGCCCTGAACTCTCTGCTAGAAATTCAACAAGGCCCCCAAACCATCCAAGCATACATTGATGAATTTCTCAAACTGAAGACCCGCACCCAACTCAAGGATGAACTAGCCGCTATCATCTTCTGAAAGGGCGTGAATCCAGCCATGAAGGACTTATTGAAGCATCACCTGCCCACCCTTGGGTTGGAAGACCTGATCCCCCTATGCAAGGGTCTCAGCATGAACCAAGAGAACACTGGCTCCTCCAAGGGCCGCCAACCCCAAACACCAACCCCCAACAGAGCAGGGATGACCCCTGAAGAGCTCCAATGACACTACCATGAAGGACTCTGTTTCCACTGCCACAAAGCAGGCCACTTGACCAGAGCCTGCCCTAAGAAGAATACTGTCCCAACCTCCCTGGCACAAATAAATACTTCTTCCCAGTCTTACAAATTCATCCATGTGACTGTAGATGTAGCGGGTAACAAGCACAAGATTGAAGCCTTTATTGATACAGGGGCAGACAAAAGTTTTATTGACGCCAGCCTAGAAGAGGAATTAGGCCTGACAGCCTCAGAGCGTAGTCTTCAAGTAATCATGGGAAACAGCTCCTTGGACACATGCTATGAGTGTAAACAAGAACTCCTGTTGACCATTGGGCACAATGTATACCCGTCATCCCTGATCCTCCTGGCAGGACTACCCCACCCCCTTATACTGGGTGACTCCTGGTCTGACAAACATGGCCTGGTCCTGAACTACCGCAAGCAAACTGCCACATTGGGCCAACCAAAATCCTGTGACACTGTTCCCTTTTGCACAAACCAGGTCTGTTTCCCTGCCAACAAACTCTTGGCTATGAAGTTAGAACCTAGTGTTGGAATATTGCCTACCCCCTACAGAAATGGAACCATGTGTTTAGAAAAGAGGCAGCCACCAAACTACCCAGTCATTCAATCTACAATCATGCCATAGACCTGCTGCCAGGGACACAACTGCACCATGGCCCCATCTACAGCTGTAACCACTGCAAGCAAGTGGCCTTGAAAGCATACCTTGAGGATATGACAAATAAAGGGTTCATCTGGGTGTCCAAAGCTCCCTGCTTGTTGCCCATGCTGTTTGTAGGAAAAAAGGATGATGGGATGCGGCCATGTGTTAACTACCAAAAACTGAACAACATCACAGTGAAGAACCGCTACCCCATCCCTAATGCCAATGACCTCTGCAATGTACTGACTGGAGCCCAGGTGTACTCTAAAATTGACCTCCGAGATACGTTCAACCAAATCCAAATCAAGGAGGGGGATGAGTAAAAGACTGCCTTCAAAACTTGGTATGGGCTATACAAGTACCTAGTGATGCCTTTTGGCCTCTGCAATGCCCCTAGCACCTTCCAAAGGATGATTAACACTGTCCTAGGGGAATACCTTGACTGTTTCTGTGTGGCTTATCTGGACAACATCCTCATCTACAGCAAGTTGCACGAGGAACACCTGCACCATCTGGACCTCATATTGGAGAAACTCTCCCATGCCAATCTACACACTAAGCTCAAGAAGTGTGAAATTTTTCAGTCCAAGGTAGAATTCCTGGGATACATAGTAAAGACTGGTGGCTTTGCAATGGCACAAGACAAAGTAGAAGCAATCACAGCCTGGCCAGTACCCAAGTGCAGGAAGGATGTGAGAAGTTTTTTGGGCCTGGCAAATTATTGCAGGGATTTCATCCAAAATTTTTCTCACATCACCCTGCCCCTGACCCGCCTGTGCTCTGATAAGGTCATCTTTGCCTGGACTCCGGAGTGTACTACCGCTTTTGAGACCTTGAAACTTGCCTTCACCTCCGCTCCTGTCCTGGCCATGCCAGATCCCTCCAAACCTTTTGTCCTGGAAACCAACACGTCTGATTTTGCGGTGGGAGGGGTCCTTCTTCAGGAAGGAGGGGATGGTATGCTACATCCTGTAGCATATTACTCCAAGAAGATGCTACTTGCAGAAGGAAACTACCCAATATATGACAAGGAGATGCTAGCCATAATGAAGACCCTGAAACATTGGCGCCAATACCTATGTGGCGCTGAACACCCAGTGAAAGTC
This sequence comes from Entomophthora muscae, assembly GCA_014839935.2. Taxonomy (NCBI): domain Eukaryota; kingdom Fungi; phylum Entomophthoromycota; class Entomophthoromycetes; order Entomophthorales; family Entomophthoraceae; genus Entomophthora; species Entomophthora muscae. The sequence continues at coordinate 26,595 of QTSX02001070.1, read as the reverse complement.
CTGACAGACCACAAGAACTTGGTCTATTTCTACAAACCACGCCAGCTTAACCAACGACAAGCAAGATGGGCCCTAGAGCTGGCTGACTACACCCTGACCATAGACTACAAGCCAGGGAAGGTGAATGTGGTACCCGACGCCCTAAGTAGAAGAACTGACCTGGCACCCACCCACCTAGAAACCTGCAACCACAACACTCAAGTACTCTTGGACCCAACTAGCCTAGTCATCCACCTGGGATTGATGAAGATCAGAGCCAGCAAACCAGAAGTACTAAGGGCCCAAGCATTAGACGAGTTCACCAAGACCCTGATTGCAGACCTCTCCAAATCCTTGGATAGCGCCCACTACCAAAAGGGCTACTCATTGAAGGGAACCACACTATTTCTCCACAACAGGATCTTTATACCAGAAGGGGACATCAGAACTAAAGTTTTGAGAGACTACCACAACTTGGAGATGGCAGGACACCTGGGTAGGCTCAAGACCCTCCAAGCATCAGAAGGAACTTTGCCTAGCCAAAAATGGATCAAGACGTGATCACATACCTGAAGGGGTGTGAGACCTGTGAAAGGACCAAAACTTGCCAAAACAAACCTGAAGGACTTCTAAGAACCTTGGATATACCCCATGGGCCTTGGAGATCTGTCTCCATGGACTATATTGTGGAACTGCCGCCATCCCTCTCATATAATGCAATCCTAGTCATGGTAGACTGCTTCACCAAAATGGCATACTTTGTACCAACTACCACCAATTGCACAGCAGCAGAAACAGCCCAACACTTTCACAACTGCATCCTCACGCAACACGGGACACCTGAGGAAATCATCACAGACAGAGGACCCCAATTCACGTTAAACTACTGGACGTAAGTGATGAAAGACTTAATAATCAAGAGATGTGTATTGACCTCCTACCACCCACAGACGGACGGCTAAACTGAGCAAGTGAACCAGATCCTGGAACAATCCCTCTAATGCTATGCCAACACAGACCAAGACAACTGGGCAAAGATGCTTCCCACGGCCCAGTTTGCATACAACAGCAAGGACCACGCTTTCACAGGAATGTCCCCATTCAAAGACAACTATGGATTTGACCCCATCTGGGACCCCCAGATTGGCAAAAAGGAATCAAACACCACTGGGCGCTCCTGGATTGAACAGATTCACAACACACAAAAAACATGCTTGACCAACTTGAACCGCTCAGTGCAGACATACAAAGCCTTTGCTGATTGCAAACAAACCCTGGGCCAACCCTTACAAGTTGAAGATGAAGTATACCTAGACTCCCAGAATTTACCCCTACATGTGCCCTGTAGAAAACTAGCTCACAGGAGAAGCATCCCCCACAAAATCACCAAACTAGTTGGTGAAGTTGCCTTCAAACTGGACCTACCCCCCTCCTGGAAGATCCATGATGTGTTCCACTGCTCCCTGTTGTTCAAAAAGGATGGGAATTTGCTTCCTCACCAACAGATTAAGACAGCCCCCCCACCCATCCAAACAAACCGCGGTGAGGAATATGAAGTTGAATACATACACGGCAACCAAACTCACTACCAAAAACCCCAGTACTACGTCAAGTGGAAAGGATATCCACTAGAAGAAAGTCTTTGGTTGCCGCTGAGCAACCTGACTAATGCCCAAGAAGCCATCCAACTCTACCTGAACAAGAAGAATTGGGAGGGAGGGAGCTTGGGGGAAGAAGGGGATGATGTCAGGATTAACAATTCTCCTCCTCTGGAACCCCAGGCCCAAGAGCGGGAATCAAACCTGGAACCTGGATTCCCCTGGGCCTCCAGGCCTATGGACTGCGAGACCACCCACCCGCATTTTTCTGTGGTCAAGCCCCCACAAGCTGACGCTGAAGATGATGGCCCACCCAGTGAAACAGATCAAGCCAAGGAAATTATTGCACTAAGTGGAGTGCCAATCACGACACCTAATGGAGGCAACCAGGCAACAACTATTAGCTTCAAGAGTTTGAAGTCTTCACCAGCAACCAATCAAGAGCCAACCCAAGGAAGAGGCACCAGCCTGCAACCTGGCCCCATAACCACAACACTAGAGCAAGATAATTAGGAAGCTAAATTGAGTGTCACAACCAATGAAAGAACTCCCGGGCTGAGCGCCATTTTTCTGCCTTTAGACCCAAGTCCCCAATTCCCCTGGCCCTGCCTTTCCCAATGCCCTGATGACCCCCCATGGAAAATGTTAAGTTTGGAGGTAGGGTGCTATATAGACCCAAGGACCTTGTGCTCCAAACTTATTGCCATTTTTGAATAAAGGTTATGTTACTTTGGCTTATACAGCTACTGCCATATTTTGTATTTGCCATCTATCAGTTCAGTTTGAGATCTCCCGGCCCTCCTGCCCCTCTGGCTGCAGTTTTCTGTCCATCTGGCGTCCCCTTTGGGCCCGTTTATTTTACCAAATATCCATTAAAGCCCAAATATAAAGACTATACACCAGAGAAAATCATTGAACTTAACCCATTAGCCCACATCCAATCCGCCATCAGATACAACTGCCAAGGCCCGTGGAAATTCTCTACCCCCAAGCTAATTAGAGGAAAATTCAACTATCTCTCGTCCTACAACATCTATATGGAACCACCTGTAACACCCAAAACAATGCCAGCCTCCTCCCCTGACCTCCCAACCAACCATATCAGTAAGCTTTTTAGAATAGTGTACATCACCCTCACGGGGGTGGTGGACACCATTGTTCCAGCCGCTGGCCCATGGTCTTGTGTGGGAAATTATTCTTCTTATCTTCTAAAGTTAGCTCCTCTCTTATGGTGGGCCCTGCCAGCAAAAAACCCCAGTCTAAGTTACCACCAAAACCGGCAGGCCAGCCGCCTGAGAGTGGATCCCTGACAATCCTGAATAACGTGGTCCACTGAGTTGTACTCAGGGGGACCTTTCTCCCATCCAGGAAGAACTTGGCCTTGTCAATCCCTAGGAGAACCCTGTCAAGATCCTCTACAGATACAATTATCCTGAAGTAAAAGAGATATCCCAGGTAAACAACAAGGCAAAGCCTTTGCCCAGCAAAGGCTTCTGTAAACTCACAAAGTTTTTGTATACTGTGCTGATATTTTTCCCGTGCTTGGTTTTTGTAATGTACAGCTGCATGGCTGAAGAGAGCCCTGTCTCATTAGCGCTCCAGGCCAGCCCAAAGTCTTCCAGGAAGGTCTTAGTATTCTTTACTGCTGTTGCGTCTGCAACAGCCAATTTACCCACCATGCGCCCAGAGTTCTCCAACAGATAATATATTGTGTGCTCCACCAGGAAGCAGAAGCAAGCAGCCACATGTGCCCGGCCCATGTCTGGTATATTATTGAGTGGGAGTGTTGCCAGGACGTCCCAAACAAGCTCAATGGAGTTTACACAGTAAACTCCGCTGAGAACCACCAGGTCCAGGCAGACCAGTTGGGCATCCTTATAGGCAGTAACTGCCCACTAGATGCCCCCTCAGAATTCAAAAGCCCAGCCAATACCTCCCTGGACATTGGGAAGGTACTGTGAATCCTGTCTTCAATCTCCCACAAAATTGGGGGGACAGAAACATCTGCCTAGCCACTTGATTGGCATAGTTGGTGTAGAATGTGGGGGACAAAAGGAACCAGGATCCGGCAGAGTTCACCATCAACATTTTCAAACAAAAAGGGTAAGTATTTTGATAATTTTATTGATTTTATTTTTTAGGTTACCTTCTTGTGTTTCCTCTTTACTGGCTGCTTTGGCAGGCTTGGCCATTCTTGGCACAAGAAGTTGAGCAGGCAATTCTGTGTCTTCTTTCTTGGCGCACTTGGCTGGTTTGAGGTGGGCATACGTTTCAGGGTTGTTGACCCAGACAGACGGCACAGAAAGATTGTACGCCTTAAACTGGAGGCCCTTGTGTCAGGGAATTTCCCCCTGACTACATTAATAGTATAGGTAACTTTGTAACAAACACCAAAACAGAGAAAGCCTGCACTCAATTATTTGACACTAAGTATATTTCTGGGGTTGACCCAGACAAGGATCAAACCTGGGACCCTAAGGATGATGCAACAGTTAGTTCAATGAAGATGGTTTGAGTTACATTACCTATTTATAACAATTGTATTCATTAAACATTGATTTCTGACTTTGGCCTTGCTTCTGTAATTGTTAATAAGTAACTTAGAGACGTCACTTACTGCTCAAACAATGATTGGTTGCAGTTATCTTGGTTTTTGCTCTTGAATCCACTCTTAACACTTCAGTGTCAAGCGCCGTACTTGATCTGCCCTTCTAAATTCATTACCTACCGCTTAATTGTATATCAATTTGTGGCTGTTACTGCATGTTACTTGTCCCTCTATATAATTTTATATAGTATCCTGCCAGTGATTGATGTACATTTGAAACAGGTATTAATTTCAGCCTTGAAATCAATGAAATTCCCTGGAAAATCCTCTCATTCCCAATGATCCTCTTATTTTGCTCCAGCCTCAACTTTGAAGGTATTTAAGTGAGCCCGACTTATTATTACTTGTTCCAACAATAAAGATTTATCCTACTACTTGTTACTCCTCATTTTCTGATAAAACACCTTTTTGAAGCCATGAGAGGAACTCTATTCCTATCCTGGTTTCTAGCTTACTTCTTGCCAGTGGTATTGGTCTTGGAAAACCCAACACATACAATGGACTGGTACAACTCTTCTGGACACTGGGGACGTAAATTCCACTATGGTTGTTTGTTTACTACACCACCTACTGAACCTACTCTGGTTAGACCTTACGCCTCCTTTTACCTCTTAACATATTTGGTGGGTTACTATCTACTGGTTGTTTCAGTTCTATGTTTGGAAGATTTGCTTAACTAGGACACCTTGGACATCTTGCAATGGTCACAGTTCCTATTGGCTTGGTAATAGCAGGTTTCAATTTGGGGGCTTTGACCCATCAGCTAGGGAGCTTATTCCCTGCCAAGTGGGTCCCTGACAGTTTTTTGGAACCCATCTTGAGCTTCTTAATTAGAAGTTCAGAACCAACCCTTGCAAGCTACCTGCTTTATACTGCACTCATCAAGAGTTTGGCGGTCACATTGATTCCCGCCATCATTAGCCTTACCACTTATTATCTGGTTCACCTCTTCTGGCAGACCCAGACCACTGTTGCTTCCAGCACAACTGCTCCTCAACAGGTTCAAAACCAAACTGTGGTACTAAACCAGATTTTAGCAGTATCTCCCAACAACAACAAAGGGAACAAGATTCTTATGCTCCTGGACTTCTCATAATCACTGTTTGAAACTTCTCCTGCTCAATTCCAGACTGACACACAGAAAGTGCACCACATGGCCAAAAAGCTCACAGGCAAGGCTTGCGTCTGGTACGCCAAAGCCACCCTTCAAAGAGAGAAGTTATTAAACAACTACCCTGCCTTCTGCAAATCCTTTTTATCCACTGTATTACCAGCACAAACCACAGAAGAACTCAGAGACCGCATAATGGCCCTATATCAGGGCAGAATGGCCACCAAGGACTTTATTGAAGAATTTTATTGCCTCAAGGAAGAAATTGGGATGACTGATGCCAAAGCTTGTTACCTCTTCCAGAAGAAACTGTCCCCTGAACTCAAGAACTTCCTGGCCTATCATGTATTACCTGATAAGTTTTCTGATCTTACCAAAGAAGTTTTAAAATGGTCCTCCAAGGTAAAACAGCTTCCTTCTTGGAACAATACCAAGACTCCACCTGCCCAAAACTTACCATCCCCTGCCAAGGTTCCAAAGATATTAGTTCCTAAACCTGGGGGAGGTTACCAGTTGGCCCCCAAAGAGAAACAATGTTGAGTCCGCAAAGGACTGTGTCTCTACTGTGGGCAATCATGTCATGAATGAAATTTCAATACTTGTATTGAAAACCCAAGAGTTGAACCCCAGTCCTCTGAAGGCAGATCATCCCCCCAGGACGGTCCAGGACCCGCCAATCCGTTAAGCCACAGACTCAAATTGTTAAGTTGACCCGCGACCCGCCGGCCTAATACTGAGGATTCCCCAAAGGGTTGCCAGATTGCCGCCAAACTGGTGCCACTGAAGACCCATACCTACACGGGAGATGTGGTCTGCCTAAAAGAGGTTGGGAAAAGACCTACTACTAGCCCTGCCAATAAGCACCAGCTGTTGCCAGTCCCCAGTCCAGAAAAATTATTGCAATTGGTCAGCTCAGGTGACATGGTGAACAACAGCGGCAAAATAAAACACTGCCACTTTGGCTCACCAGAGACAGCCCAGCCAAGACCCACCAAACCGGTGCCACAGAGGGCCCAGACCTACGCAAAAGCTGTGGCTTGGACGAGACCCACCATTAGTCCTGCCAATAAGCGCCAACTGCTACCGGTCCTAGTACAGAAAGAGGAATGCAATTAGGCCGCTCAGGTGACTTGGTGAACCAAAGCGGCAAAATTAAGAATCTCTGTTCACCAGAGTATGCCCAACCAGGACCTGATGCCCTCAGACCCCAAGCCAGAATCTATGCCACACTGTCAAACTGCCCCTGGATCTGAATCCTGAAAAAAGCAAAGAAGCAAAATCACATGGTATAAAAACACTGGCAGTGTGGTGATGACCATATCATCATTTTTGATAATAAAGTTTTATGAACCTTTGGTTTAAACAAATCTTACCCTATATAGTCTTAGTGATCTTCCATCTTAATTCTGGCCAAGTAGACAACCAGTCCGCTGCCCCCTCCAGAGATCAACCTACCAAACCGCCCCAGGCATTATACTGTCCCCCGGGAGCCCCCTTTGGACCTGTGCACTTTACTGAATACCCCCCAACCTGGCCTATTCAGAATACAACTTGGAAACCATCCTCATTGCTGACCCTTTGGCAAGGACTAGAGAAACCAAATACATAGGACATGAAGAAAAGTGGTACAAAAAGCTGCCAAGGTTGTTCAAAGACAAATACAATTACCTGCCTGCCTACTTTGTTCCCATGACTTCACCCTTAACCCCTAGACCGGACCGCCTGCTAGAACCTCTTGCTGCTGCAGAGACCACCTCTACCCAACTGTTTGGAGTACTCTATATTACTTTGAAAGGGTTGGTGGATTCCATGGTCCCCAACTCTGGACCCTGGTCCCTGCTTGGGCAATCCGTCTCTTACATTATCAAGCTTGCACCCATTCTATGGTGGGCCTTACCCGCCGGCTTGGCCACACCTCATCCCAAGCCGCCCAATGCCTCTACCTATGAATGGCTTCCTTAAAAATCAGGTCATTACGCCAAAGAGTTCCAGGCACTCTCCAAGGTACAATTTGTTTCAGGCCATCTCCTTTCAACCACAGATGCCAATAAATCTTCCACTCAGTCTTACGCTCTTTTGCCTGATTTTTCTAGATCACAAATTTGGTACTATGGCCAGCTACGCACTGATTGACACAGGAGCAATGGGGAAATTCATCAATAAAGATCTTTTGACTTTGTTAGGGTTTGAGACCTCAGGGCTAGCCTCCGTAAGACTTGCTGAAGGTACTCCTGCTCAAGTAGGACGCCTAACCAAGCCCCTCCACGCTCAGGTGGGGAACAACTCATACCACCTACCCACTTCTACGCTCTCCAACTTGGCCTTCCTGTTAGTCTTGGGATTTCCCTGGTGTCAGGAAGCCAAGTTACAGTTCAATTGGGACACCAAATCAGTCACACTTCACTCCCACAGACAACCAACCACAGTGCCTCTCAAGAAACTGTATCATCAAGTACCAAAGAAATTCACAGCATATTTAAACTCTCTACTTCTTGTGGGGAACCAGCACCTGGTTCTATTCCAGAGGAAATTCAAGACTTAAAAGAGGCCTTTAGCAAGGAACTCTGCTCTGTCCTTCCTGAAAGAAGACCTTCTGATCTTAGAATTGACTAGATACCAGGCTCCTCCCCCACCTGGGGAAAGCTTTACCCCATGAACCAAGTATAGGGAATTGCAATGAAGGCGTACCTTGACAAAAACTTAGAAAAATGATTTATGCATCAATCCAACTCCCCATTTTCATCACCCATGTTCTTTGTAGGAAAAGCTGATGGGACTCTGAGACCAGTCGTGGACTTACCAAACTAAACGCCATAACCATTAAGAACCAAAATCCCTTACCATCTGCAGAGTCCCTGACCAATCAACTTACTCACGCCAAGGTTTTCTCTAAACTAGACCTCTGCAGTGCTTATAATCAGATACAAATTGCTGAAGGTCATGAATGGAAGACAGTAGTTTGCACTCTCTTTGGGCTCTATGAATACCTTGTGATGCTCTTTGGTTTGAGTAACGCCCCTGCAGCCTTTCAAGGCCTAATGAGTGAGGTTCTCTTCCCTCTACTTGACGTCTGCATTGTCATCAATCTTGACAATATTCTGGTATACTCACAGAACAAGGAGGCCCACACAAAACACCTACAAGAATTCCTCCAATTACTTATTGATAATTGTTTGTTCTGTAAGCTTGAAAAATGCAAGTTTTTTGTCACCAAGATTGAGTTCCTTGGGTACAAAATTAACCCAGGGGGTTTGCGGTTGCTCCCTCCAAGATACAGGCAGTCCTGGACTAGCCCAGACCTACAACACATACCAATATTTGCGGCTTCTTAGGCTTAGAAAATTTTGCCTCAAGTTTATTAAGGATTTCTCTTCTACTGCTCTCCCTCTCACTCACCTGACCTCTGAAAAGGTTCCCTTTGTCTGGTTTTCAGAAGCTGACCAGGCTTTTGAGAACCTCAAGAAAATTTTCACCTTGGCTCCTGTCCTGCTCTGCCCTGACCCTGAGCGCCAATTTTTTTTGGACATGGACGCCTCCAACTTTTCCCTAGGAGGGGTGTTGCTGCAGCTTGGGGAGGATAGTGAACTCCACCCTGTGGCGTTCTACTCCTATAAGCTGCTTGACTGAGAGAGAAATTACCACGTGTACAAGAAGGAGCTATTTGCCATTTTCAAAGCCTTGGACCACTGGCGTCACTACTTGGAAGGAAGTAAATTCCCTGTGCAGATCAGAACCAACCATAAAAACCTCCTCTACTTCACTGAGAAGAGAAAGGTTAGCCCACGTCTGGCACAATGGGCTATAGATCTTCTTACCTTTGACTTCAAGATTAGTTACACTCCAGGACACCAGAACATAGTACCAGAAGCCATCAGTAGACAAGAGGACTTGGATGACCCAAGCCAGTCCTACGTTAAACACAATGAACGTGCTATACTCTCTGAAGATCATTTCCTCTCTCACATCATGACTATAGCTTATTTATCCATCTTAGATCAGGACATCATAGCATCTCAACTCCTGGATAAGGATAACATTCCCACTGGGCTTACACTAAACAATAGATCTTGGTCAAAGAATGGAAGCCTTTATGTACCAACCAATGAACACCGACAAGCAATCCTGGAAAGCTTCCATGACTCCCCTCTCACAAGACATGGAGGCATTTGCAAAACGGTCAAGAGAATCCAACAAAGATACTGGTGGCCTAATCTGAAGAAGACATTTGTTGAATACATACCCACATGTGTATTGTGCGGCCGCAATAAACCCTTCACCAAAAGCCCCAAGGATTACTCAAACCACTTCCTATTCCCCCTTGTCCTTGGTACTCCATCCCCATGGATTTTATTGTGGACCTTCCAGAAAGTGACAACATGACTGGCATCTTTGTGTTAGTAGATTGGCTAACCAAATATGCAATCTTTACACCCTTCAAGCGCACAACAGCAGAAGACACTGCCAACATGCTCCTTACTCATGTAATTTCCAACCACAGAATTCCCAACAACATCATCTCAGATTGAGATACACAATTCACATCCAAGTTCTGGAAGTTCCTAATGAAGGCATTACATGTTAAAACTCTCATTTCCATATCCTTTCACCCTCAGACCAACAGACAGACAGAAAGGGTTAACCAAGTGCTGGAAGAATTTCTCAGGAATTATGTGAACTTATGACAGGATGATTGAGTACCCTTACTTCCACTTGCCCAATTATGCTATAACACCAATCACCATTATTCTATTGGAGTATCCCCCTTCTTTGCCAACTACAGATATAACCCTGAAGACCTTCCTGACCCTGCAACCAAAGACAATATTCCTTCTGCGCACCAATGGGCAACCTCTTTACTCAAGAATCATCAACAACTCAAGACACTACTGGAAAAAACCATTTGGAAGTATAAGATCCAAGATTATAAATATCAAAGAACACCTGAAGACATCCAAGTGGGAGAATAAGTGTTCCTCAGTGCAAAGAATCTCAAACTGGACATTCTGGGGCAAAAACTAGGACCAAAGAAGATTGGTACCTTGTTGGTCATTGAACAACGCTCTGATGTTAACTTCTGACTCAAACTGCCTGTAGGCTCCTCTGTCCATGATGTTTTCCACATTAGTCTTTTGTCTAAGTTCAAGGGGTTACCATCTGACATGGACCACAAGGACCCTCCTCCTATTATCTTGAACCATACTTCAGAATGGGAAGTAGAAGACATCCTCAATCACTGCACCTCCCAAGGCAAACATCAATACTTGGTAAAATGGAAGGGTTACAAGGTAAAATCCAACTCCTGGGAGCCCAAAGAAAACCTAGAGAACACACTGGAAGTTCTCTCACGCTACAAAGAGACTCAGGAAGAGAAGGGCCTTCCTGAGGAGGATAATGTCAGGGAATTTTCCCCTGACTACATTAATGGTATAGGGAACTTTGTAACAAACACCAAAACAGAGAAAGCCTGCACTCAATTATTTGACACTAAGTATACTTCAGGGTTGACCCAGACGGGGATCAAACCTGGGACCCTAAGAATAATGCAACAGTTAGTTCAATGAAGATGGTTTGAGTTACATTGCATATTTATAACAATTGTATTCATTCAACATTGATTTCCAAACTTGGCCTTGCTTTTGTAATTGTTAATAAGCAACTTAGAGACGTCACTTACTGCTCAAACAATGATTGGTTGCAGTTATCTTGGTTTTTGCTCTTGAATCCACTCTTAACACTTCAGTGTCAAGCGCCATACTTGATCTGCCCTTCTAAATTCATTACCTACCACTTAATTTTATATCAATTTGTGGCTGTTACTGCATGTTACTTGTCCCTCTATATAATTTTATATAGTATCCTGCCAGTGATTGATGTACATTTGAAACAGGTATTAATTTCAGCCTTGAAATCAATGAAATTCCCTGAAAAATCCTCTCATTCCCAATGATCCTCTTATTTTGCTCCAGCCTCAACTTTGAGGGTATTTAAGTGAGCCCAACTTATTATTATTACTTGTTCCAATAATAAAGATTTATCCTACTACTTGTTACTCCTCATTTTCTGATAAAACACCTTTTTGAAGCCATGAGAGGAACTCTATTCCTATCCTGGTTTCTAGCTTACTTCTTGCCAGTGGTATTGGTCTTGGAAAACCCAACAACTACAATGGACTGGTACAACTCTTCTCCAGATGACGCCCACCAAGAGGAATCCCTTGCTCAGGGATGGTTCAAATACTCTTCTGGACATTGGGGACATAAATTCCACTAAAGTTGTTTGTTTACTACACCGTCTACTGAACCTACTCTGGTTAGACCTTACGCCTCCTTTTACCTCTTGATATATTTGGTGGGTTACTATCTACTGGTTGTTTCAGTTCTATGTTTGGAATATTTGCTTAACTAGGACACCTTGGACATCTTGCAATGGTCACGGTTCCTATGGGCTTGGTAATAGCAGGTTTCAATTTGGGGGCTTTGGCCCATCAGCTAGGGAGCTTATTCCCTGCCAAGTGGGTCCCTGATACCTCAACCACAGTCTTCTGAATGCTGATAAGCTCTTGATTATCTTCTTGGGGGTGTCTGGTATTTTAGTCATAAGGGACTTTAAAGACACCTTGTCTATTTTGCCTCCGTCATGGACGGCAGACTTAACTCTTGCTTTGACCTTGCAGTCATTTTCTTTGATATCTGCAATTGCAGAGTCAAGGTTCTTCAATGGCTTCTCCAATTCTCTCATATGATTTTTTACTAACCTTTCTATATGTTTTTATAGCTTTCACCTCAATAAAATCTGTATTATTCTGATACTATTGCCTCTTTGTTTATTCCTGTTTTTTTTTCTAGTTTGCTACACTATCCCATATTTTTACCCATTATGTATATGTTTTATGCTCATCTCAATATGTGTTGTTTGCTTTGTGTTGGCATTCTTTCCTTAATTGCCATATTATTTTTGGCACTTTGCACTGCCCCTTGTGAAAATATTAACAGCACTTTGGTATCAGCTATATTTGAATTAGAAAATTATAGGTTTATTGTGTTTAGGTAAAGTTGTTACTGATCTGAATTCAAAACCTTAATGATAAACTTTAAGACAATCAGGAGCCAAGTGATAAAGTGATTGTTGTGACATAAAGGGCTATTCAATAATTCTTTGATGCATGTGCGCTAATTAATATGATTGACTGGATGTTTTGCCACTGTAATCCATTGCTGCTGTGGCAAGTTGTTGATGGACTAGTGCTCAATCAGCTGCTGAGTTAGCACTAGTCCATCAACAACTTGTTGCAGCGGCAATGATGTATAATGGCAAAACATCCAGCCAATCATATTAATTAGCGCACATGCATCAAAGAATTATTGAATAACCCTTTATGTCACAGCAATCACTTTATAACTTGGCTCCTGATTGTCTTAAAGTTTATCATTAAGGTTTTGAATTCAGATTAGTAAGAACTTTACCTAAACACAATAAACCTATAGTTCTCTAATTCAAATTTAGTTGATCACCAAATTGTTGTTAATATTTTCAGAAGGAGATGTGCAAAGTGCTAAAAAACTGTGTTCTGGATCTAGATACATGGTATAGTAAATATATGATTTTATAAAAATAAGCTGAACATAAAGAATAAAACCAACTATAAACAAAGAGAACATGAACAATTGAAATTCAAAATAAAGATAATATAAATAGAAAATTTTTGGAAACAGGGGGTTTATTGGGGCAGGGAAGAGTGATGCCTAGGAGGCAGAATAACGCAGGAAGGAAGACATAGAGGCAGTGCTGGCCTGGGGGGTCTGGGATTGGATGGGTGGGTCTGGAAGATGGGGATGGTGGCAGGGGTAGGGGCAGGAGGATTTTGTGTGATGGCTGACATATACTGTTGTTGGCATTCCTTGTCTGTCATTGGCTGAATGGGCTGGTAGTTGGATGTGGCACAGGGTGGAAGGCGCTTGTCTTTCTGTGATTGGTTGCTCATGTTCATGTGGAAGACAATTTGGGCAAAATAAGTCAGCCACCATTTGGTGGCCAAAGAGAGAATTGTGGTCAAGGAACCCAAGATAGAGGTCATTGAAAGCCTGAGGGCAGCACTCCTGTAGTGTGGATCCAATGTTAAAGAAGACAACATCAGTCAGATGGATGTCTGCATGGCCAAAGGGGGGGTACACAGAGGCCTGGTGCCTGCGTTCCTAGATGGCCTCAAGGGCGGTGGAGCTACCCTCCATCTGGTGGCTCAAGAAAACCTGGTGCTTGGAATTTGAGCCATCCCAGGAGTCAAGTAGTCCACTGAGGATGTGGCTGTACTTGTAGCCATTGGTGAAATCTGGGTTTGTCTGATAGTAGACAAAACCCTTGGCTGAAACAGCCAGAAATGCACTAATGAACGTCCCCTTCTTGACCTTCTTTCTTCTATTCTTGACGGTGGTTTTTCCTTGTGATCCAAAATTGTCAAAAGCTATTGATAGCTTATAATACAAGACAAACATGGCGTCATCTGATATACTTGTCAAGCATCAGATCAGGGTTGACTTGATGGCCTGATCACACGGAGGATCCTCAGCGCCATCTCATTGGTTGTCGGCAACATTGGTAAGAATCTGTATTGAAGCCATCTTTCTGTGCATCCAGAGCTGCACCATGCGCTCAAAAACCCATATGTTGTGGTGTGCAAGTTGTTTGCAGATCTGTGTTAAGGAAAGCTTGTGGTCCTGCTGCAGGATGTCAAGCATAATTGGGTACATCTCAGTGATTTGGGACTTGGGGGCCTTCTTTGGCTTCTTGGCCGTCCCAGTCAGGTTCTCCTTGTTTATCAGGCTGTTGAATTCCTGCATGACAGTAGCTTGGGTAAATTGCAACTGGGCGGCAATCTGTTCCCAGGACAGACCCTGTAGATTCAGTACCACAATTTCCTGAAGAATTTGGGCAGTGATGATTTGTTGCTTGGGACACAGGGCCGCAGGAGCTGAAGCCTGATTGACTGAGGGGGCAGGTTGGGTGGTGGCAGGAAGTTGTTCTGGATTGAGGTTGCCATCCTGATTGGTTGGTTGGCAGGCAGCTTGTGCGGGGGCAGGTACAGGAGCAAGGGAAGAGCTAGACACTAAGTGACTACTGAACAAGTCAAAGCCATATGAGTCAGGGGTCAATTACAGGTTGGCTTCCTTGTTACCTGCCTCAAAGGCTTGGGTATAAACCAGTGCCTCCACTTTCTGATCCTTGCCTCCATTGAAGCTTTCTTTTGCTGCTGGCGCCGTCAAAGACATTGCTGTTAAAAACCATTGTAAAAAACCTAGGATAAAATCACTAAAAGTAGAAGTTTAAAATTTTATGATTTATTTTTATTTTAATCACCATTCCATATTTGGAAGGTTCTCAAAACCATTATACAAAAATCTGGAGCCATTAAAATGAATAAAATTCCTCTGTTCCTAAATTGGATGGCTGTTGATTAGCTGTTAAACTGTTATATTTCTATTTTAGGCTGCTCACACTACACATCTTGTGTGACTTAATTTTGTTTCATTCTTGTTGAATCTTGCTTATAGATTGCCCAAATTTTGTTTCATTTTAGTCCTTCTGTTGGTGCCTCATATGAATCCTGATTGGATTATAATATACTCTGGGATGGCATCCATCCATCTCACTTGTTGTGTCAGTTCATTTTGTTGGTGGTTTAAACAACGCCGCTTGATGTTTGATATAATTTTGTATAATGGGCTAGTGAAATTTTGTTTTTAGTTTGATAGTTCATTTATTAACCAAAAATATTTGAGTTAATTGAATCCTTAATCTCACGCAAACTTGGATTTTGTTTAAATCTGAGGTATTTTTGGTTGTCACCATAGCTTTTAAAACTTTTGTAGTTTTCAAACCTGTTGATATTAACATATATTGGTCAGTTTAGAACACATGGATCCAGTCACAAAACAAATTTAAACTTGATATATAAATAGAAGTTAATTTCATGGAAAATGAGCGCTATTTGGCAAAAATGTCCAGTAATACAACAGCCTAGTCAAACTGGGGACAAATTCTTACCAATTCAACAATGAGTGTAGCAAAACACTAGAACACATGGGTTTCAGTCACAGAACACATAAAATATGTTTATTATTTTTTGTTAACACATGAAACTCAGTCACAAAAGTTACAAGCTTGATCCAATAATGCACCCCAATTGCAACTGAAATAGACAAACTAAATATTTAATATCAAAACACATGAATGAATCTATAATACTGTTACCAGATCATCTTAATTAAGAATGCAAACTAGAATATTAAAAGGAAATAAATATTCTGAGTGTCTGTTTTGAGATTTGAGTCAATGAAAATGTCAAATTTATCCAAGCTCATGTTGCAACATCTTTGATTAATCCCTCTTGGGTAATTAACACCCTGAGTAAATCACCAAGCGGCTCACCAAGTGGTTCACTGTCCAGCCAATAAGCTTGTGGCACCTTTATCAGTTAATCATCTATGACGGGGATCACTCAATCCAGGTCCTAAATGGAACACAACTTGATTAAGCCTTGTGTACAAGAGGAACATTACTCAGATAAGCCCCATGACCTCCATGACGTACATGGACAGCATGTGGCTTGTCATGATACTATATATTAGCCTATATTAAAATTCAATAAAGTATTATTCTCTTCTTAATCTTCCCCTTTATTTTGTTTATTATACTTCTCAGAAGTATAAACTTGATAGTGGTAGCATAGGTAGGTTATCCATACCTACCCAACTCAAAGGAAAAATTCCTCCCAAGAAAAGAACACAAGCAATGTCACTCCCTAACAGCTGGAGAGATTACAAAGTAGGACAAGATGTCACCCCTGGATTTTTCATCTACAATAATCTCCTTGTGCCCATCAACCAGTACAACGCTCTCAAAACCCGCAGACTGTTCCCTATCACGCCAGCCACAACAGTGCCTACACAACCTGAAATACCCAATATTGTGTTTCAACGCTTACAAACCGCTGATATTGGCGCCTTTGCAGGACTACGCTGTGAGAATGACTCTCTTTGGATCAACAGCACTGAGAGCAAGTTTGAACAAGTAGAGTACCCCCAAAGACTCTGGGTTAGTGAAATTGCTCTCCGTGCAACAGGAACTGCCTTGTGTTTTGTTACCAAATGGCTAGCACAACACCCTGACCAGAAGGAAAACTGGGAAGTGTTTAAAGCTGCATTCCTCAAAAGTTCTCCATGAAGGATTCAGACGTGGTGATTATGACCAAACTCCAAACCTTCAAAATGACAGGAACCATTGAGGAATACATTGCCGCATACAAAGGACTACGTGACCGTGCGCCCAACACCATCAACTTTGATGAACCTGGACCAAGCCTGGACTTCTACAATGGCCTTCCTACACATATTAGAATCAGTTTGACATGACCTGCTGCAAGAGCCTTGAGGATGTATTCCTAGAAGGAAAATGCGCAGCTCAGAAGTCTGACAATCTACACGCCTCCAACAAGCGCAAGGACAACCCTGCAGCTAAAAGAGAGCCTCACCCCAATAAGCAAAACAACCAAGCCAACAGTACCCAACCTCAACACAGGAATTGCACTGCACAAGCCAACCAGGCTAGCACTGAAGATACCAACAAGGAGGGGAAAGCTCAGGGGAGTGCTTAGGCAAGCCGCCCTCCCCCTCTACACAAGACTTGTACAGAGAACAGGACGTGGACTCCATTACCATGATCCAAGTTCCCTCCAGTGATCCTCTCCTGTTTGCCGCCCAATCTGGAAATAAACTCCTTACCTATCCTTTCTGTTTTTGCAGATACCAGGGCACAGCGCTATTTAACACTGGAGCCAATCAATCACTTGTTAACCAGAGTTTTACAGGCCTCATGAAGTTACCTACCATTTGGAGCAACATCAAGAGAGTTGACATGGCAGACAACCGTAGCACACCAGTTACCCGTGAGACCAAACCTTTCTGGGCACAAATTAGAGACGTCCAAACAACAATTAGTGGCCCCATCATCCCAATCCCAAAATACAATATCATACTTGGATTAGATTGGATGCAAAAGACAAAACCTCACATTGACTGGGACAGTGCCACACTTACAATCCAGCAAGGAGAAGTCCACCATCACATGTACCCAACACACCTTGACACTCTCATGAGGGACCACATATTTGTAAAGATCATGGAAACAGAGAAAGAAAATGACATCAGAAAAATCAATTGGAGCACGTGTACGTATGAAGTCATCCACTTCAAAAACACAGAAATTCAACACAAACAAACCCCAATTAGAGACCAGCTAGTCAATGAGTTTCCCTCTGTATTCCAAGAGTCACTACCTGGACTGTCCCCTGATTGGGGTATCCAACATTAGATCAACCTAAAAGGTAGTGTGCCTAAATCCCGGCCTATCTACTGCCTCACACCGCAAGAAGACAACACTCTGAAAGCCTACCTTGACAAAGCACTCGAGAAAGGCCTCACCAGACCTTTAAAATCACCCTTTGGTGCTGCTGTCTTCTTTGTGGCAAAGAAAGATGGAGGCCTCCACCTAGTCACAGACTACAGGGCCCTCAATGAGGTCACAATAAAGAACAGGTATCCCCTGCCCCTAATTGATGACCTTTTTATTGCCCTGGGGGGTCCCAAATCTTCACAAAAATCAATTTGACAGCAGGATATCACCAAATTTGCGTAAAACCTGAAGACATTCCAAAGACTGCATTTTGGACCAAGTACAGATCTTTTGAATGTGTTGTCCTCAATTTTGGAATAAAAAACACTCCCAGTACCTTTGTAACCTTCATTAATGAAGTATTTAAGGAACACATTGGGAAAAGAGCAATCATCTACCTGGACAACATCATAATTTATAGTCCCAACCTACAACAACACTGGGAAGACGTACACGCAGTCCTCCGTACCCTGCAGGAAAACCAACTGATTGCCAAACCATCCAAATGCAAGTTCTTCTCAACTGAACTCCCCTTCCTTGTTCACATAATTAGCAAGGAAGGTATCAAGCCTGATACAGACAAAATACGCGCTATAACAGAGATGCCAACCCCAAGAAACAAAAGCGAGCTCTGCACTTTCCTTGGGATGGTAGCTTATGTACGCAGATTTATCCCTGACTGGGGCGCCCTAACAGCCCCCTATCAGCCATCACTGGGAAAACAACCAAGTTTGTCTGGACACCCTTACAAGATCAACATTTCCGCCAGCTAAAAGAACGTATGGTCACTGCTCCCATCTTACAATATCCAAACTGTGAGGGTATCTATGAGCTAGAAACTGACGCCTCTGATTATTCCATAGGAGAAGTCCTCTGTATCCAAACAGCCCAGAAAGACTTCCTCCCTGTAGCATATGAATCAAGGAAACTATTGGATGGCAAAAAAAGATACCCTATACACAATAAAGAGTTGGTTGCCATCATACACTGTCTCATGAAATGGCAATGTTATCTAGAAGGAGCTCAGACTTTCAAAGTACTCACTGATCACAAGTCATTGATATCCTTTAAAACACAACAACAACTGTCAAGAAGATAATCCGAATGGATGAGTCTCATACAGAGATACCCCATGCAAATTGAATACAAACCAGGCAGAGAGATGCTTACTGCAGACGCTCTATCAAGGCTATACAATAAACACATTCTCCGCACTGATGGCAACCCCAACTGGCCCATTTTAATCATGAGGAATCTCCAAGAAGGGTTCTTACCTGGCACACCAATGGACATCCAAGAGAAAGTCCTCAAGAACAAACATATGTTCAAAAACTTATATGGTACCCTCCACCAAATCCTTCCAAATGGTGACACAGTACCCTAGTCCCGTCAACACAAAAGATTGACACAATCCTCTGATATCACAGAGACTTGGGACACACCCATAGCAGAAACTTGCATGAATATCTCAAGACTTGCTACTGGTGGCCCAACATGCTAGATGATATCAGATAAGTACTAGAACAATGCAAGGTCTGTGAAAAGTACACTCAAACTAAAGCACCACCCAAGTCAGTAGTACCCATATCCATCACACAACCCTTCAAGGTATGGTTGTTGGATATTGTAGGACCCATGCCTGGTGAAAACAAGGGCAAGAAGTACATTATCACAGCCATCAACTATGCAACCAGATGGCCCGTAGCACAAGATACCAAAGAGCACAAAGGCAACGACGTGAGACAATTCATTGGCAAAGAGATAATAGCAAAGTTCAGAAAGCATGACCTCTTAATCACAGATGGGGGCACTGAACTCAAAGCTATTGACACCAACCTATACCTTGCCAAAAATGGAATAAAATACGTCACAGCCAGCCCATATCATCCCCAGGCAAATGGACATGTAAAACAGCTAAACGGTTCTCTAGTGGAAGCCTTTATAAGCTATCTGCCAACAATCAAAAGCCTGGGTTGACATGTTGCCAACCGCCCTTATGGTCTGCAGAACACGAGTCAACTGCAATACAGGCAAAAGCCCCTATGAACTTGTCTATGGTCAAAAACCTTCACTTTTCAGTACAACCACGGGACCACAACTGCCACTTCCAAAGAAGATACCAGACAGTAATGACCCAAAGGTGCTACAAGCCAGAAAAGACCAAGAAGTGATGGAACAACAAAGGGTTCAGAGGGAAGCAATCCCATTGCAACAATAAAGGTTCCAAGTCAGAGACAATATCTGGGTTGTCAATCACAACCAGCACAAGTTATACCCAGGATTACGCGGGCCAGGCATTGTCATGGAGGTGAAACCCAATAACACATACCTCATCAAAGGGATTAGAGCTCAAACTGAACTGAAACGTATGCATCATGATTGACTTTGCCTATGTAAAGCAAGAGCAGCCCAGAAAAACTCAAGTCTTCCTGTTCCTAACGCCAAACTGGATCAATACCAGGCCCGTATTCCAGATACCCTCAAGAAGGTTCCCAAGGCTCCGCCTTCCAGCACCCCAGGGGGAGATGTCACAACATCTTTGATTACTCCCTCTTGGGGAATTAACGCCCTGAGTAAATCACCAAGCGGCTCACTGAGTGGTTCACTGTCCAGCCAATAAGCTGGTGGCACCTTTATCAGTTAACCATCTATGACGGGGATCACTCAATCCAGGTCCTAAATGGAGCATAACTTGATTAAGCCTCAAGACTCAAGATGAATATTACTCAGGTAAGCCCCATGACCTCCATGACGTACATGGACAACATGGAGCTTGTCATGATACTATATATTAGCCTATATTCATATTCAATAAAGTATCATTCTCTTCTTAATCTTCCCCTTTGTTTTGTTTATTATACTTCTCAGAAGTATAAACTTGACACTCATGATCAACAGTGCACATTTACAACCAAAAATAATTAATATAGAAATCTAAAAATCTAACTTGAAATAAAAAGTAGCAACTACAAGCTTTCATGCTACTATATATGGAGTGATAAGAATTATAATAAATAAATTATATAGATAAACTGTTCTGATTTTATTTTACTTGTATACCAAAATGGAAGCCTCACAACAAACAAGTAATAATGAACCCGTTGTGTGCCGTAGTTACAGTTGCCCCGCGGGTTAAAGAACAGAGTTAGTGCAACACAAGTGCCTACTCAGGAAGGAGACAGAGGTGAGTTCAATAGTGAGGTTTTACTGACACAACCAGATCAAGGGGAACAGAGTGCAAGGGCACAGAGCATAAATCCCAGGGTCCAGAAGCTGGCCCAGAAATTCACCAAGGTCATCACCACCAAAACAGTATTTGCTGTCACCACCAAGATGGTGTCTTTGGTGCACATCCCATATACCACCACAACAGTGTTTCAGCTACCATTCTGGAGAAGTTCAAGCCTGTTTCAGACACCACGTACAAGCCTTATGTGAGTAATTCCAACAGAGGAGAAAAGGACAAGCCGCCCCAGTATTTCCAAACAACTAAAGGGCAGAATGTGCTAAAGAAGGTTGCTTCATTCTACAGCCAAGTGCTCATGCCCTGTGTTGTGCCTGATCCCATGGAGTTGATCCCTACTGCCAAAAAGGCCAAGTACCACGTCATCCCTGATGCCACCCAAGAGATATTTATGAGAATCATGGGGGAGACGCCCAACTATAAGAAGGCCACAGTTATAGTCAGGATTTTGGAAAAATCTGCCCAAAGGCTCCGCAAAACCTTCCTGAAAACAGGCGCTGTTCTCCTTTTGGAGAAATCTAAGCGCAAACCAGTTCTATTGGTTAAGAAATACCTGTGGGCCATTCAACAGTGGATCAAACAGAGCTGCCATCTTGAACTGGAAAATATTCAGTCAATGCTTGAGTCTGTTTTTGGAATCCAGGCTTTGGTTTCCACTTGCTACTGTGCAGTCAAGAAATTACAATTCTCCTGGAAGAAACTCAGGGTATCTTCATACAATTGGAATAGCCCAGACAACATTGTCCATTGCTAGAAATATGCCAAGACAGTTACTGCTCTCAAGGATAAGGGCACAGTAAAGTTCTATTATATCAATGAGTCCTCCTTTATGTCCTTCATGAGAAACAAGTATGGGTATGTCCTCAAAGATGAAAAGAACCGTATGTCATGGTGTGCGGCTGTCTGGTCTGTTGCCTACTTGATGGTAGCCCTTCTTGGTCCTCTTGGCGTAAAGCTCTACCAGATGATCAAGGGTTCTCACAATAGTGGGACCTTCCTGGAATTTCTCCAATTGGTTTGGGAGCACCTCTTAGTAACCAGTTTGGGCTCCATCAATGCCATTGTGCTAGATAACATTGGTATCCACAAGGTGGCATATATTCTTAATGAGTTCCCAGTGATTAAGCCTGGCGTGGAGATTGGCTCCCAACAATTGACCACATCTATTTTGCGCCTTCTCTTCCTCCTCTCATATTCCCCATTCCTCAACCCAATCAAGGAGTTCTTTGGGTGGCTCAAACAAGTTGTCAAAAAGGGGCACCACCTGGACCCAAGGACTTGTTTAATTTGCTGCAGGCTAGTGTCCATACCCTCCCAGCTGAAACTGTGGCCAAATTCTATAGTCACACAGATTTGTTTCTCCCTGTGTGCCTCTTCAAGCAGCCAATCAATTAAAGGTTTTGCTATTCTGAATATTCTTTTTTGTTTTATTTTTAAAATTTGTTTTTATTTAGTTTAATTTATATTGACTTTATTTCTGTGATTCTGTGTGTATATCACATGTATAATAAAAATTAGCAAAGCAAAGAAGGATGAATGAATGAATGAACATACAGAAATAATTCTTTTTATTGTGTATTTATTTGTTGAATATAAATGATTTTATTAGAGTATATTATAGAAAAATTATATATAATTTAAAAATTGTATTTGGGTTTAGAGCTTTATTGGGGGTGGGAGCGGCAGAATTCCAGAAAATTGCATTGAAATGGACTAGTAATTTCTATTGACAACATGTATGTTTACATTGGTTCTGTACTATATAAATTGTGGCAGCTTGAATACAGGAGCGTTGTGATACAATTAGCCAGGAGGATTTTTATGATGAAGCTGCTATCCCATATGTGGTGGCAAGAATAAATGAATCCTGAATAACGTGCTCTACTGAGCTGTATCCAGGGGCAATCTTTTCCATCTAATAATTGGCAAGCTTCATCCAGTTTTATTATCACATCAGACCAGTTGTATTCTTCTGATTTAATCCACATCAGTATAACAAGATCTAGGTAAACAATCAAGTGAAGTCTCTGCCCTACAAAAAGAGCTGAGAACTCACAAAATTCATTGTATAGGGTACTAATTTTATTTTTAAAGGATGTAGTGATAAAGGTATTTTCCATTTTAGCAGTATTTCAGTATTTTCAGAGCACCAGGAGGCTCCAAAGTCTCCAAGGACACCTAAAACTGCAGGCACAATGGAAGCAAAACTATAGCTAAGGTTTATTATTTTTTTCTTAGAAATGTTTTAGGATATGGGATATTGTGTGCTTGCTTGGGAAACAGAAACATACTTCTTCTTGTCCTCTCTCCATCTCAGATAGGTTTTGGTATGGCATAGTTTGGACAAAGTCCCAGACAAGCATGACAAAGAGCTTGCAGAAGCCAAGATCTGGAACGTACTGGTTGAGGTGAAGGTTGGGGGCTGCGGCCAAAGCTAATACCCGCCATTCAGAGTTGTCTTGCTTTGGTTGGAGTGCTGCAAGTTTTTATTGTTTCATAGGGTAATGTTTCTTTTAAATTTTTAATCATCTTGAAGGCGGAGGCTGGCGTCAGGACCAGTTGACGTCCTATGTGGGGGACATAGTTGCTGTAAAATAATTGCAATATGTAGGATTTTAGGCAATGCCAGACTACTCCTTTGGTTTCTTCTATAAATAAAAAAGTTAGTAAAATCTTTCTATTTATTTGATGTTTTATTTTTTTACCTTCTTCTATATCTTTACCTGTTGCCTCCTTGACAGGGGCTGCTTCACAGGATTTGCCACTAGTTGATTACTGGTCTTCTGTTGGTTTATGTTTCTTTTTATTTTTCAGTTGCTCAAACATCTTGGGATCCTTTGATCACGCATCTGCGGTTGCAAAACCCTGTGACTTGAACTGTAGATTGGCAAGAACATATTTTTACATTTAGGAGCCTTGTTGCAAGTTTGTTGGTATTATTGTATACAGTAGTTTTAAAGGCTATGGTGGCAACTAAAAATACCTCAGATTCAAACAAAATAATTTCAGATTTGAACAAAATCCAACTCCCAGGTTAAAATATACACTCTGTTAACAGGGTTTATTGGCAATAATGGTCAAAATGAGTCAACACAGCAACAAAGGGCTCACACGCAAAGCAAAACCATTCAAAATATAATCCTAAATACATTGATTCACAAACAAAATGGTGTGAGTTGACTTTTGGTGTACATATGTTTACTATGTGAATTGGTGACAAAATACACCCAAGCACGGTGAGTTAAAACTCAATCAAAAAATGAAACACAATAGCAACTCACTATGTAAACAAAATCACTCAATCAGTTTTTGAAATGTATTGTAATCAAGAATGATACCAAGGCATCTAAAATAAGACACAAGATCTGAAACTTAAATTTTAAAATATTGTGTTAGGTGCTTAATTTGGCTTAAAATCTGAGAAAATGAGTGGAAATTATTTCAGGTATTCTAAAATGGGCGTAGTAAAACCAAAAACAACCAATTAAGAAATAAAAATCTATAACTGGGATATTGGGTGGGAAAAATATTAATTAAATATCCATATTCAGATAAAAGCAAAATTTAAAATTAGGTAGTAACTTAATTGAGTTTTATTTAGCATTTTATTAAATTTTAAAATGGAAGGTACACAACAACAGAATGACAATGCACCTGTTGTGCGCCGCGGTTGTGGTTGCCCCTGCAGGTCAAAGAACAGAGTTAGTGCAACCCAATTGCCTACTCAGGAAGGAGATGAGAGAGGAGAGTCCAATAGTGACACTGCACTGACACAGCTGGTTCAAGGAGCACAAACTGCTAGAGTGCAGAGCATCAATCCTTGGGTCCCCAAGCTGATCCAGAAGCCAACCAAGGTCACCTTCACCAAGAAAGTTAGAAGCATGGAAGTAGAACTTACTTTGTATGTGTTTGACGTTGTGTACCGGCAAGAGTCAGTCCCGTCAGCCATGCTGGAGAAAGTTAAGCCTGTACTTGATACTATCTACAAGCCCTACATCAGTGATGGAAACCAGGAAGAGGATGAGGAGCCTGAGTTCTACTGAACTGATGAGGGACAGCTAGTACTCAAAAAAGTTGCAACCTTCTACAACAAGGTACCTATGCCCTGTGTTGTGCCCAATGCCAACAAGCCAATCCCCACCGCTAAAAAGCCCGCCCAGAAGCACATCCCTGACATCAAATGCATCATCCTGCTTAAGCTAATGCGTGAATCAGGCAATTACAAGGCAGCTGCGGCCCTTGTTGGAGTGGATCCCAAGTACGCCAGCAAGACTTCAACAAGTTCATTGATACTGGCCAAGTCCTTACTGCGGAGAAATTCTTGCGCGTGTCAACCATACTCACCAAGGAGCAAAAATGGGAAATCTGCCAGTGGATAACCTGAGATTGCCATCTTGAACTGTCAAATATACAGGCCATAATCAAATATACTTTGGGGTTGAGGCCTCAATTTTCTTTTACTACCATCTACTCAAGGGAATAGCTTTTCCTGGAAAAAGCTTGGGGTATCTCCCTACAACAGAAACAGCCCAACCAACATTGAGACTCGGAAAAAATACACTGAGGCGTACACTGCCCTCAAAGCCAAAGAAACGGTCAAATTCTACTACATTGACAAATCAGCATTTGCCTTGTCAATGCGCAATGAGTATGGGTATGTCCCAAAATGCTCCAATGACAGGATGGCTTGGTGTGCTGCAGTCTGCGCCACAGCCTACTCAATGATGGCTCTACTCAGTCCAATGGGGGTTGAGCTTTATGAAATGATATTGGGTTCTTGCAACAGCTGTACCTTCTTGTCATTCCTCCAATTGGTTCAGGAGCACCTGAGGCGTACAAGCCCGGGCTTCACCAATGTGATTGTGTTAGACAATGTTTGTCTCCACAAGGTGGCTGACATTCTCAAGGGATTCCCAATGATTGACCCAAGCATTGCAGTGGGCCCCCAGCAATTGGCCACAGCAAAATTTCACCTTCTCTTCCTTCCTGCCTATTTGCCCTTCCTAAATCCCATCAAGGAAGTCTTTGGGTGGCTCAAGCATGTTGTCAAGCAAGGAACCCCAACTGGGACCAAGGGCCTCTTTAATTTGCTGCAGGCCAGAATCCACACCCTCCTCTTGAGATTGTGGCCAAATTCTATGGCCACGCTGATTTGTTCATCCCTGTGTGCCTAGCCAAACAGCCAATCAATTAAAGGCTTAGTGTGTCCAATTTTTTATATTCTCTTATTTACTATCAAGATTTATTTATTATCATTTTATATTTAGATGTTTCCACGCTCACAATCACATTCAGAAGATCCATTAAAAGATGTAAGTAATTTATTTATTTTATTATATATTATTTTATTATGCCATCTGAGGTAATCCCAAATGCTCAATACTGGATTACGCAAAAATATTTAAATCACTTTGGTCAAATAAATATAAAAATAGTTTTAAAAAAATTAAACATAAAATGTACAAGTTAGAATATATTTTATTAATTTATAATTTTATGATTTTATGAAAACTGTTTCTGCAATATATTTTGCAAAACTGGTTTGCTGAAATAAAAAATATAAAAATTTATTATAATTAGAATACTATAAATTAAAATAAAATTTATTTGA
>QTSX02001069.1:0-45863 GCA_014839935.2 Entomophthora muscae | reverse complement strand
TTTTGGGTATCCCCTTTTGAGCTCGGTTGATCCTCGGTTTAGATACATTGGTATAACACACCCCTGGTTTCTTATTCCTCTTTGGGCAATTCACCATACTAGAAAAGGTTAAAAGACTTTTTACAGTAATGTCTAGTTTAGTGGGGGGAAATGTTGTGAAGTGATTGGTTATAAACTAGCTGTCACTGTACTCACACATTTGATCCATTAAGCTCAGTGAACAATGGAACTATAGGACTATTGGCCTGGATGATAACAAGGTCAAGTGATCAACTAAGTTGCATCCTAAGTTCCTATTAATTAATGATCAGCCTATTGTTAATTTAATAGTGGACTAAGAGTAGTGGAGATAAGGCTGTGATCAGAGGATCCTGATGTTCTGTGCCTCTTATATAATTTCCCTCTACTATAAAACTCCCTTCTTGGTTATTGAAATAAAGAATCAATTATTACATACTTCATATTTATTATACACATTAGGCTAGATATTTATCTTGTCTAATCTTTAGTATTAGAAGCATTGTATTTTGAGTTAAGCAAAACAACTACAACTCTACCAAGGAATACAACACATTTCTAACCAAGACTTAGTACAAATTCAATCCTAAGGTTAGGATTTCCTGTTGTGACTCTGTGCCACGCCTCAGATCACAACAAAAAATGGTGCTCACTACAGGGTCTGTAAGCCCCTTGGTTATCCCTTTTGCATCCACATTTTCAGGTCCTTTGCCTCCGCCTATACAAGAGCCGACTTCACCTGAAATTACTAGCCCTCCTATTGAGAAAGACATTGCCAATCCGCCTATTGTACCTACTGTGCTGAACCTCAGGTGTGCTCCCTGCCTAGTGGTCTACCCTTTGGGTAACCCTGACTTAGAATAAGTCATGGAAGTATCCCTTGGGATAGCCCATGATGGAGCCATCCCTTGCCTCCAGCTTCAGTTCAACCAAGCAGAATACTACAAATTGATTATAGCCCCACAATTTCCACAGCATCTCCTCTCAGTAGCTGGCTCCACTGAACACTTATTGATATCCTTTGTACAACCTGCCTTAGCCCATAATCAAATGGTTTTAGGGCTTCACGTTCAGTATATTTCTTCTCTACAAGCCGCTGTCACTCATCACTGGGATCAGTTCACAGCCTACCAGCAGTAGATCCACTCCCTGTTTTCCTTAGTATCTGAAAATCAGCGCAACTCTGTCACCTCCCAATCCTGTTTGGTCAATCCATCAAAGAAATGCGCCAGTCCATCCCCAAGTATGTCAGAGAGAAT
Organism: Entomophthora muscae; assembly: GCA_014839935.2. Taxonomy (NCBI): domain Eukaryota; kingdom Fungi; phylum Entomophthoromycota; class Entomophthoromycetes; order Entomophthorales; family Entomophthoraceae; genus Entomophthora; species Entomophthora muscae. The sequence goes on along the minus strand of QTSX02001069.1, from coordinate 44,586 downwards.
TTACATGATTTTCACCAGTTGGAACAGCCCTAGCACACCCAAGTAGATTCCACTCTAAACACCTATCTCTCTGACTTTGAACAAATTGTGCAGCAACTCAATGAGTTCAGTGCTTACTCCTTCAACCAATTGCAGCAAGTAGTAGTTCATGCTGCAACAGGCTCATAAACTTGACAAGGAATTCAATCAAGAAAGGGCTGCTACCACCGCTACCATTGCCAAACTCCAGACTCAAGTAAATGAACTATCTGCCTCCAAAGCAGATACCCTGCCTTTTCCTCCAATTGATGAGTTAGCAGATAGGGAACAGAGACTATGGGACACCATTTAAGAGTTAAGAGTGTCCACCCACAGTCAGAATTGCGCTACCAAAGACCCTCAACCTGATCCTCAAGTGCTTGCTCTGATGACTCAGGTTGCAGACTTACAACAAGAGGTTGCTACCTTGCGTGAGGTATTGGCATCTGTTGTTAGTCCAACTGGGGTTGCTGGTGAAGATAGCTGCTGCCCTGGCTTTTTGGGAGCCCCCCACATTCATTGTGCTAGAAAGTTGATAGCTCTAGCTAATGAGGTGGATCATATGAAACAGGACCACTCTGAGCTTGATAAAGACTTACAAGAAATGAGTGAGTTAATTGATTCTGTGAACAACAGGTTTGCCCCTTGCCTTTTGGTGGGTCCCTCTTTTACATCCCAGCTGGCTAAACTGTCCTTGGTAGTAACTGCACAGGGTCAGCGCCTGGATGTTACTGAGCGGCAGATCACCCTACTAATACTACGGGCACCCGCACTGCTGAAACCTTGACTACCCTTAAGGAAAGTTTTTGCCAGCTGTGGGCCAGACAGCCCCCCACCAAATCCGAGGCAGAATTCTCCCCACACATAAAAGTACTTGATAGCAACAATGGTGGCCTGACCCCAGAAACACATTTCAAGCCTACCTTTAAGAAAGTCTTCAACCCCAAAACCTCAACCTTTGAAGCTTTCCTAACTATCTATGAAACTGCTAAGAGAAGAGCCTTGTATTAGGTCAAGAAGGAACACATTCTAACCTGTCTGCACCCAACCTGTCAAGAGGTAGTAGTGCCAAGCTGCCTACCATTGTGACCTGGGAAGATATGAAGCAACTGCTAATTGATAAATTTGGTGGTGACCTTAGTTTGGAAGTGAAGAAGGACGCCTTCCTGCACATTGCTTTCAAACCTAAGGAGACTCTAACTGAATTTACAGATAGATTCTACATGGAAGGACAACAACTGATCACAAGCCGCCAGTTGACCGCAAATTAAGTGTACATGGCTTGCGCTCAAGCCCTCAAGGTTAATCAGCTCCTGTGTCTTCACTTCAAGGCCCATAAAGCCATGCTTTCTTCCATGAAGAGCATAAAGACACTGTTGCAGGATATTCACCTTACCCATTCTGGGGCAGTTATGCAAGAGAATTGTGCCGCCTCTTTTCTGGTTTGTCTTCACGTGGCCCGCATATCCTCACCATGAACTTGCAGAATCCTCCTTGACGTCAGGGTTGTCATGACTCTGGACAGATAAGTCACCATTCCTGAGTCTGCACCAACCCTTGAGTTGAAGGGGCTGATCCCAAAGAACAAGTGGGAAAAGAACAGTAAACCTAGAGGCAGAGATGCTCTTGGTTGACAATTCTTCCCAGTCTCCTTTGATTTCCCCCTCATTTGCTGACTCTGAGCCTGCTGACACTGAGGCTCCTCCCATTCTGCTGCTATTTCACAACATATCTGATGAATCTGACATGGAAAATTATGATATAAAAAATCCTGACGCCTATGGGTATTAAGTCCTGCCTATCCCTGAAACTATTGCAGTCCCTTATAAGCTATGTTCTGGGAAAACTACAACAACTGCCAAGCCTCTTCCTGAAGCCAAAGAGGTTGTCTCTTGCCCCTACTTCACTCAAGCCAAGAGATCTACTGTGCTTGTCAAATTGTCATGCCCTGCCCCAAAGGGCAGGCTTCTTGAGATAATTAAGTTATTTTTCACCTTTTACTTATCTTTTGGGTTATTTATTAATATCCAAAATTTAGGTTAAATTGTTAATAATTTAGTATTTTAAAGTACTCTTACCTTTGTTTTTTGTGATTTGCGTTCAAATTGTTGTTGCTCTGACTGCCAATTCATTATCTACATATATTTCTACTTTAAGTTAGAATAATTTTATCTATCTTTACCTTTCAAACTCCCGCTTACGTCTTTGCCAATCTCTCCCCAGCTTCAATGTACTGATCAGTGTATAGTACTGGCTTCTTTTTCCCCTTTTCTGGTTCTGGTTTTCCCAACTTTCTCCAGCTTGCTCCTGTTCTTGGATGCTGCTCCTTGACTATCACATCCAACCAAAAAGGCTTTTTATACTATAAATAAAGGAGTTTTTGAAGAGTAGGCTTTAAGCCAAAATTCTAAGTGATTTCTTCCTCTTCAATTTTATCCAAATTTAACTTAAGATCTTAATTTTTAAGAATTTATACATTTTTATTAGTTTAATTTCAAAGTTTAGTTTTTCCTTTCTTTTAAACAGATGAAACATGTAAGACAACAAGCCTTAGGCTTGTTGTATCTGTTGTTTTCCCTTAAAGAAGCGTTCAATAGTTATATGTACCAATTTGCGGATGGAGAATATCCTAATATTGACATTCCCTTAGTTACAAATTGTTCAATATTAAATACTTTGTTTTATCTTATTTGCTTAAGGTCTTTACACTCAATCACTCCTTTTGTAACACAATATATGTTTTTAGCAGGGTTCTGTAAGATTATCTTACAGACAGTTCCTACATTTCTATATCTTTTAAATTTGAATCCTAATGCCTTGCACGCCCTAGTTTATAACCTTGCGCCATTATGGGCAAGACCTTACACAAATCCTCCAAGGAAGCTGCTGAGGTTTCTGACGCTATGTTAAAAAATGTTTAAGTCTTGCTCCCTCTCCAGACAGTCTATAAGGAATTCCCGGGCCTAAGATGCATGATCAAAAAGTGGGACAAAGAACTGGCAGAAGACCAAGACATTCTGGCTGTCTTCCCTCCCTTTGGCTGTACTACCACTTTTGTGGAAATATCCATTCAAAAGGTGAAGATTAAGGCCGTCTTGGACACTGGATCTCCTGTGAATGTTGTATCCTCAAAACTTGTCAAGAAGCTCAAACTTGCCCCCAACCTTAATTATCATCAGTCATATGGCACAGCTGGGCTATCCATGACTTGTACTATATGAGCTTATTCTGCTCTTCTCATGCGGTTTGGCAAACTACTCCTGGCTGCCCCTGCTGTTGTCTTGGAGAATAAGAGCTACAACCTCCTTGTTGGTACTCAATTCCTTAGGGAATACAATGGGATCATCAACTTAAAGGATGGGTATCTCTCTTCTTAGGGTATGAAGTCCCTTTGATCTTTGAAGAGCCTGTTAAAGTTCCCAGGAAGCGCCTCAAGACATGTGCCTTAGAATATCCCACTGGTGTTTTCTCTCTAAAATACTGTACCCATTCCTCCAACATGAAGTGCCCTCCTATGGCATGTTCTGCGTCCAAAGGGGTTCCCCTCTTGACCACTTCTGCTGTAATCATTCCCCCTAGATCTCAGGCTATCCTAGACTCCCAAATATTATATGAGCTACCCAAGTGTATGTTCCTAGAGTTATACTCTCCTCTCTTGATAGGACAAAACAAAACCATATCTCTGACCAGGAATCCTGGATGTCTCTCATAAAGACCCTGTTCAATTGATAGTTGCCAACTTAACTGCTCTCCCCATAAATGTGTCTAGAGAACAGGTTGTTGGCTATGGCAAGTTGTTGAATGCTCCTGACGTCCTATTGCTACATCCCTTTGGTACGTTTCAGGACTTTAATTTACCTTTAGACAAACATTAAGTCCTATCCTTGTTCACTGTTCAAGATTTCCCGCAGCTGTCTCTGGTTCAAAAGAAAGAGGTGCTTGACCTACTGGATCAGTTTTTGGATATCTTTGCTAAAGACAGCACTGATTATGGTCCAGCCAAAGGCGTCATTCACCAGATTGATACTGGTGATACTCCCCCTTTTGCGCTAAACCCTATTACTGCAGCCGTGTAGAGGATGCTCAGGTGTCTAAAGAGCTCAAATAACTTCTAGACGCTGGAATGCTTGCCCCTCCCCAAAGTCTGTGGGCCTCTCCCTTGCTCATACTGAAAAAGAAGGATGGAGGTCATTGTATTGTGATGGACTATTGACAACTGAATTCCTTAACCAAAAAGGATTCCTACCCCTTACCTTGCATTGATGATGCTCTCTGCTGCCTTGGGGGCTCCAAGTTCTTCTCTGCTATGAACCTAGCCTCTGGGTACTGGCAAGTTGATCTCTCCCCCAAGGATAGACAGAAGGCTGTGCTCATCACTTCTGAGAGACTGTTTGAGCCTACACAAATGCTGCAAGGGCTCTGCAACGCTCCAGCTACTTTACAGCAAGCCATAGACTCCATTCTCTGTGATTTGAAGCTCTTGTGTGTATTAGTGTCTTAGATGATATAACTGTCTTTAGTGCTACCTTTACCAACCACCTGGTCCATCTCAAGGAAGTGTTCATAAAGATTTGAGAAGCTGGTCTTAAGCTAAAACCATCTAAGTGTGCCTTCTTCAAAGAACGCCTTGAGTTCTTGGAACATGAGGTGACTCAGACTGGTATTCACCCCATGACTAAGAAATTTGAGGCCATTGACAAATTTCTTTTGCCCACCAACTTACGAGAGGTTTGAGTCTTTCTGGGCATGATGAGATACTACAGACAATTCATCTCTGATTTTGCTGACACTAGCAAACCCTTGGTCTAATTGCTATACAATGTCCCTTTTAAATGGACCACAAGCCAGCAGCAAGCATTTGAGACCCTCAAGCAAAAACTTAAGAAGGCCCCTATCTTAGTATATCCTGACTAAAATAAGGAATTCATCCTATATACTGATGCTAGTGACCTGGCCATTGGAGCCATCTTGGCTCAACTGGATGATGAGGCTGTTGATCACCCTGTAGCTTATACCTCTTGTGTCCTGAATAAGCATGAGAAGAATTACAGTGTAACAGAGAAAGAGTGGCTTGCTGTGTTACATGTCATCAAGCAGTTCTGCCATTACGTGTATGGCACCCATTTCACTGTGGTTACTGACCACGCTTTGCTCAAATGGCTACAGCAACTTAAGGAACCAGAAGTATGACTCACTAGATGGGCTCTCTGCCTGCAAGGATACAACTTCACTGTGCTGCACCACCCCAGGACTCAACATCAGAATGCTGATGACTGTTCAGAATGCCTATCATTGCTCTTCACCCTGCTGAGGTTGACAGGTTATAAAAACTGATTGGATATCCTTCTTTGTGGGAGAACAAGACAGAAGGAGTCTGGATTGTCCTTTCTAGATTATCCAAAGGCACACTCATTTGTGACAATCAGTTTCAAAAAAGTACAAGACCACTACTTGCCTTATGTAAGGCCTAGTCTTTGCCTTTCAAAGATAACTCAAGCTCATAAGGAGACAGGACATGGAGGAATTACCAAGACTCATGCCTGGCTCCAGAAGAACTACTTCTGGGAAAATATTTGCCTGCCAATCCCAGATGTTATTGCTAGTTGCCATTATTGCCAGCTCTAACGGCCTCAAGCTGCGCCCACAAGTTCAAGCTAGTCCCCCCTCAACATGCATTTCACACTGTCAGTATTGACACTGTAGGACCTCTCCCTTACTCCTGCTCTGGCTGCTGCTTTATCCTAATTGCTGTTGATCATTTAAGATAGTGGATAGAAGCGCGCCCTACCAAAGACATCACTTCTAAGACAACCACCGGCTTTCTGCTGCAAGATGTATTCTTTTGCTATGGTTGCCCTCAAGTGTTGTTGTCTGACAATGGGACTAACTTCAACGCCAAGTCAGTAACCTCTGTTGTTGAAGCCTTGGGTTCTCATCAGTCTTTCTCTGCCCCTATAATTCTTTCACCAATGGGGCTGTTGAGCGCGCAAACTCAACTCTGGTTTCTATCATGAGGAAACTTACTTATTCTGACGCTGCCAACTGGATCTATACTTACCAGCTGCTCTCTTTGCCTATTGCCTTAGCAAACATTGTGTCATTGGGTATTCCCCTTTTGCTATGTTGTATGGTTGTAAAGCCACTACTCTGTTGCTCTTGGGGGCCCCCTACCCTCCTCTGATAAGGCCCTGAACCCTGATGAGCATATCAAAGATCTAGTCAATTGAATCATTAATATTGATGTCGTAACTGTGCTGCTTTAGCAGAGTTACAAGGGGAAAAATATTTAGAGAATTGATAATAATCTTTATTATGAGATAGTGATTATATAGCTATTGTGAATCAATGGATAGAAGGAACATGATTGGTAATCACAAAGCTGGATGGAAGAGGGGGTGGCTTGATCCTGCTAATGAGTCAAGCGCCAAATTGAGGTATCCACCGTGAGGGATCATCATTTGTTCATGTTGATTGATTTGGTAATCATTTGACTTCCGGGTCTGGCTTCAAGTGGCCGGGTAATCAGATTGTGGGTCACAAACCCACTTGGTTGGAACCTTGCTGGCGGGTCAAGCTGCGGTTTTGACACCCCCTGGCTGAAAGTTGGCCTCCTCAGGAGGCAGGTCAAAGGGGAGGTTGTCAGGAGCCCGGGCGCCATATTGAACCAGTTGTTGTTTGGTGGCAGGCAGGGCGGTTTCTCGTTGCTTCTGTCTCACTTTGCAAGGTCATAGGCGTTTGTGGTGTAGCGTCTATCTTGCTTGCGTTTCCTGAGCCCTTGCACAAGGTAAGTGTTATTGTTGTTTACCTTTAGGATTATTGCTGGCCCTACTTTTTTGGCTTGTAGTTTGCTCTTGTCAACATTCATGACCCAGACTTTGCCCCCAACTTCATGTCTTTGACAGATGGGAATGAAGGTCTTTTGTAAGTGTTCCTTTTCTTTGGATGCTTGTTTGCTGTTGGCCTCAATTCCTTGAGGATCAGAGCAAGGGGGGACTTGACTTGGGATTTCCAGTTTGGGTCCTATCAATGCTTGAATGATATGAGGCTGTGTGCCGTATACCAGTTCAAAAGGGCCTTTCCCTGTGGATCTGTTCACTTGGGTTTGGCACACAAGTAACACAGTTGGTAGCTGCTTATACCAGTCTTCAGGTCTCCCGGCAGTGAGTTTGTCTAGGGCTTGCACGAGGCTAACATTAAGCCGCTCTACGCGTCTATTGGCCTGTGGATGGTACAGTGTTGTGACGTATGTTTGACCCCATTTTTGGCGAGGTACATGTTGGTGTTTTTGGAGGTCAATTATTTGCCCCCATTGGTTATCAGGAGTTCTGGCTTTCCAAACTTACTGATGATTTCTTTGCCAATGAATTGTTGGACATTGTTACCAGTGTGCAATTTCACTGCTTGGGCTACAGGCCACCTTGTCGTAAAATGGATGGCTGTAATGATGTATTTTTTGTTGTTATGCTTTCCTGGCATGGGGCCCACAATATCCAGAGCCCATACCTTAAAAAATAGTTGGGTTTGAATGGGGAGTACAGACTTAGGCGGGGTTTTGCTTCTGGCAAACTTTTTGCAGACCTCGCACTGTTCTAACACTTCTTGGACATTGCGGTATAAGGTTGGCCACCAGGCTTTATGTTTTAGGAATTTGTATAGATTTTAGCTCTTGGTATGTCCAAGATCTCTGTGGTAGCAAAGAATGGTAATGACTTGTGATGTGTGGGGATGTAGGGAATGGTTGTGCCATCTGTCATCTTTCTGTGAAGAGTCCTGTATACATCAGCAAAGAGGTGCTCATTCTTGATGACCGTTTCTTTGGTGATATTGGTTGTGCCTGCGGGGAACCCTTCATCTTTTGTACGGAGTACTAGGAGAGGCCAGTCTGGGTTGAGCCCATTCTCTCCCCTAGAAGCGCGGACATACAGGCGGGACAGGGCGTCTGCCATGGCAAGTTTGGCCCCAGTCTTATATTGGATGAGCATGTTAAACCTTTCTAAGATTTCCATCCACCGCGCTTGGCAGTGTGACAAGTTTGCTTGTGTCTTGAAATAGATGAGCAACTTATGATTTGTTAATGCTGTGAATTCTTCCTGCTGTTCTAGGTAACAGCGCCATTTGACTAGGCAGTGTACAATGGCCAGTAGTTCTTTGTTGTGGATAGGGTATCTACACTTGCCATCTGTCAGCTTGCGTGACTTGTAGGCTACAGGCAGGAAGTCACCGTCACTATTCTTAATTTGCAGAACTCCCCCAATGGATGCATCTGAAGCGTCGGTTTCCATCTGGTATTCTCCATCCTGTTTGGGGTATTGTAAGATGGGAGCTGTTGTGAGTTTTTCCTTTAGGCGTCTAAAACAGAGGTCACGTTGGGGGGTCTATACAAACTTGGACTTGGTGCCTATTATGGTGGACAAAGGGGCGGTCAAGACGCCACATTTGGGTATGAAGCGTCTTACATAGGCCACCATTCCCAAGAAGGTGCGCAGTTCTGACTTGTCCTTGGGGGGGGTGGCAGCTTGCAGATGGCTTGTATCTTCTGACTGTTGGGTTTGATGCCGTCCTTTGAGACTATTTGTCCCAAGAAGGGTAGTTGCTCCTGGAAGAACTGGCATTTAGAGGGCTTGACCAGAAGTTTGTGTTGTGCCAGGGTTGCAAAGACTTCTTCCAGGTCCTTGTGATGCTGTTCTACTAAGGGGCTGTAGACAATGATATCATCCAGGTACACAAGGGCGTGTCTGCCTATGTGTGGTGCAAACACTTTGTTCATGAAGGTTACAAAGCTGGACAGAGCATTAGTCATGCCAAAGTTGAGTACCACACATTTGTAGGAACCGTACTTGGTGCAGAAGGCTGTCTTGGGGGTGTCTTTCTCCTTGATACAAATCTGATTGTAACCTGCAGTTAGGTCAATCTTAGAGAAGACAGAGGCTCCTCCCAAGGCGTCAAAGAGATTGTCAATTAGTGGTAAGGGGTAACAATTCTTGATGGTGACTTTGTTCAAGGCGCGGTAGTCTGTGACCAGGCGTAAGGTACCGTCCTTCTTGGCCACAAAGAATACGGCTGCCCCAAAGGGAGACTGTGAGGGGCGGATAAGTCCTTTTTCCAGTGCTTCCTTGAGATAGGCATGCAGGGCGTTGTCCTCATTTGGGGTCAGCCTGTAAATGGGGTGTGCCTTTGGTACAGCCCCCTTGAGTTGGATAGAGTGTTGGATGTGCTTCTCAGGGGGTAGACCAGGTAATGCTTCCTTAAATATTTCTGGGTGACGGGCCACAATGTTGTGAGCTTGCGGCGTGGAGGTGTCCTGATGATCCTTGAAGTGTATGATTTCATACTGGCAGAAGTCCTGGTCAATAGCTTTCAGGTTTTCCTTCTCATCCAAGGTCTCTGTGATGCGTACAAAGACATGGTCTTGTAGGAGTTAGTCTACAGAGTCTTGGTAGATTTGGTGATTGACACCTTCACGCTTGATGGTCAACACTGAGGTTGCCCAGTCCACATGGGAGTTGTTTTTCTGTAACCAGTCTAGTCCCAGTACAATGTCAAACTTAGGGAAGTCAATGACGGGACCTTGGATAGTGGAGTGGAGGTTTTTGAGCATGACAGAGAAGGGGGCAGTTTCTTTTGTCACAACAATGTGATGTTCATCAGCCAGGACCACGTTTTTAATTTGCAAAGGATTAGTGGCCAGCTTGAATTTATTCACAAAGCTGCTGTTGCCTAAGGTTCAATCTGCGCCCAAGTCCAAGAGAGCTGAGCCTGTGTAACTGCAAAAGCGGAAAGGGTAAGACATCAATTTATTGGGATGTCTGGCAATGGTGTATAGCACCGGGTCTTCTGAGGGCACTTGGATCATTGGGCATTGGTCCACGTCCTTGGGTTGGTATTCATTGTTGGGCAAGTCAGGAGTTGCGTGGGGAGATCTTGGCTTGCTTAGTGCTCTCCCCAGGCTTTTCTCTCATCTTGGTTGCCTTGGGTGGCAGTGAAACGGAAATGGGTACAATTTGATTGGCTGTTATTTCCATTCCCATTCCCATTACCATTCAATCCTGTGGGTTTGTGGTTGTTGTTGCTACCATTACCTCCAGGAGGTGGTTGAGAGGAACGCCCACTTGACTGTGAGTCCTTGGGTCTCTCTTGTTTCCCAGTTTGTGCCTTGTGCAGAGCGTTGGATGCTTGTTCCACTTTTTCTGCTTCACAGTACAGGCTTTGTAGGTTGGTAACTTGGTCCAGGTTCACATGTCTCATTACGTGCAACTTGAGAGCGTCATAGTACATGAGGTGTGTTGCTGGAGTGTCAAAGGCCATGTCAGATGGGGCGTGGAGACAGATTTCCTTGTAGGCGCAGGTGAGTTCTTTGACAGTGCCTGTCTGGGTTAGGTTCTTTACTTGGCGTATGATCATGAGCACTGTATCCTTAAGCACAAATCTCGCCAAAAAGTCTTGATTGAAGGTGTCCCAGTTCTTGTTGGTGTGCTCTTTTTGCCACTTGTTGCACCAAGTGCCAGCGTCATGGGTCAGACAAATGGAAATCTCTGCAATCCAAAAACGCTGTGGGCACTCCATCTGAGCCAACTTGCTTTGGGCGGACTGGATTCATGCAGCAGCATTGTTGTTGTTGGCCCCTGCAAAGGGTTCCAAGGCGGCGCTGCAAAGTCTTTGTGCTACATAGGCAGGCATGGTGGTCTCGTTGGCTGGTTGCGGAATTGAGGGAGGTGCCTGAAAAAAACCTTGTGCAGACATGGAGTTGAAGGCAGGTAGAGGGATCACCGTGTTTTGGTAGAGGACAAAACCATCAGGTATTGCGGTACCAGGAGTATACAGAGTCCAGTTGGGCAGGAGGCCAGACATAATTCTGTCAAGGATTTGTTGGCTGCAGCGTGTGCAGGCAACAGGCAAAATTTTTCAAGATAAGGTAGGATGGAGAGCCTACCTGTGCTACCAATGTTGTAACTGTGCTGTTTTAGCAGAGTTACAAGGGGAAAATATTTAGAGGATAGATAATAATCTTTATTGTGAGATAGTGATTATATAGCTATTGTAAATCAATGGATAGAAGGGACATGATTGGTAATCACAAAGCTGGATGGAAGAGGGGGTGGCTTGATCCTGCTAATGATTCAAGCGCCAAATTGAGGTATCCACTGTAAGGGATCATCATTTGTTCATGTTGATTGATTTGGTAATCAGTTGACTTCCAGGTCTGGCTTCAAGTGGCCAGGTAATCAGATTGCGGGTCACAAACCCACTTGGTTGGAACCTTGCTGGCGGGTCAAGCCTGCGGTTTTGACATTAAGGCTTCTTCTTACACGTCTGCATATAAGACTAAGATGCTTGGGCTCTCTCCTGACAATGCTGGGCAAACTCCCCTGCCTGAGTTCAACATTGGGGACCACATTCTTTACTATCAACACAGAGTAGGAGGACATGCTCATAAGCTAGACTTTTTATGGATTGGGCCCTTGGAAGTGACCTTTAAGTGAGGGTCAGAGTATACTGTGAAACTCCTCTCTAGTGGTCAACCGTTTGCTTGTGTGTAATCCAAGTTCCTCTGCAAGTACTACCCCCTAAGGCCAATCTAGAGGGGGCAATGTTGTGAATGCTGCCATTCACCATGTTTTTGATTTTGCCTTTGTTGGATTATTTTGAGGAAAAATTCCTGTCTTTTGCTTTTGCCCTTCAAAATGAGGCTGGCTCCAAATTGGGAAATACAATAGTTTGGTTTATGATTCTGCACAAATCACTTTCCCCACTCATGCTTGTGGCAAGTGATCCTACTATCCATGCACTGTTTTATGGTAAAGCTACACAGTATATAATACCAATCTTTATACCCAATAAAATTTAAGTTCTATTGTTGCAACCAAGGTTCAAACCTCACCTGATAATGTATCTTACAATACACAGGGGGCACTCAATGAGTTGCCCCTTGACTTATCTAATGTTATGAATAGATCTGATGGCAATGTCAAATGGCAGGCACTTCATCCTAATTAGGGTATTGCCAATTCAACCTGCTGATCCCCGCACAAGTTATTCCTTGGCTCCAAACCCTATATGGAACTCCCCACTATGCCACCCCCTTGTGGCCTTATGGCTTTCCCATTTAGTATATTAATCACAATATCCTATAATAAACAATACCTTATTCTTATTATTCTGTCCTTTCCTATTGGACTGTTGTCTTCCCCAATTCCAAGTACTTAACTCTCATTGGTTCAGTTGCAACAGAGGTAGCAGAATTAGGTTCCAACCTATTTCAAAAACAAAATTCCCCCCAAGAAAGGACGGAGTACGGGCTGCATGGCTACTCCACAACAAGAGACGTTTCTTCCAATCCCCAAGGGGGACATTCCCAAAGGATATGTCATCTATCAAGATCAGATAGTTCTTACCAGTGTATACAATTGGCTCTGCCTCAGGAAGTGTGACGCTAGCGTCACCCTGCCACAGTTGGATCTGTTGCAATATATGCTCAATCTCCAACTAGAGTCCTTAACTGGCGCTGTTGAAGGAGCTGACATTGTCAGTTGGCTCCAGTCCACTGAAATGCGCCTCTGTATCTGTCAGGTTCCCGAGTCCACATGGGTTGTCACTGCATCTGGCCGCCTTACGGGGCCTGCCGCCGTGTGGTTCACCAACTGGGCCAGCCAGGAGTTTGACGTCACCTGGGCAACATTTTGAGACGCTGCCAAGTACCAATATAGAAAAACCTTCCCCCCATTATCTTGGGGACTCCCCTCCTAGCCATCAAGCAGACTGGTTCTGTCCCTGAGTATCTTGCCGTGTGGCAACAAGCCCTTGCTGCCGCCCCCAAAGCAGTGACCAATGGGAACGCCATGTTACTCACTCTCATTGTCAATGGGTTAAATCCCCATATTTGCAAGTGGGTTCCCATTGGCTGCTGCACCTCTATTGACAACTGTTATAAAGCCATTGTAGAGGCCAGTAACCAGGCCTCAATGGGCTTCAGCTGCACCAATGATACTCCACCCCAACCACACCCTGCACCTAACAATGGCCAAGGTCAAGTGGGCCATCACCAACCTCAACAGCAAGAAGGTGCAGCTAAACGCCCCCGCAAGGGGGAGCTCCAGCTAGCGCTAATTGAGGACCAGGGAAAAACCTGGGGGTTGTAACAACAAGAGGCCTTACAACCCCAACTGATCCACCCTCTCAGCCCTTGCTTGCAAAGAACTCCCGCAACTACAATCTTCACAAGGTCAAAACCCTAGACGTCTTTCAGGTCCATAGCAACAACCCCGTGTTGCAAGCCGCTCATTCTGCAAATAAAGTAACACACTTGTCCTATTCCTTCTGTTTCTATGGGAACACCCACAAGTTACTGATAGACACCAGGGCTGATAACACCATGGTAGATCAGGCGTTTGCTGACTCCCAGCAATTAGACCGAGTACCCAGCAGATTCAAAGCAGTATGCGTAGCTGATTCCTGCAGAATTGCCATCACCCACAAGTCATTACCCTTCTATGTAAGAATGGGGAACATCCAGTTTAAGCTCTCTGGACCAATCATGGCAGGCCTCAGCCACAACATGATTACTGACCTTGAATGGCTCCGGCATAACCGCCCTTACATTGACTGGGATACCTCTGTCATCACTCTCAATAGAAATGGGGTGGGGTTCCAGATTTACCCTGTGGAAATGAGCAAGTTACTCCATGATACTGTGTTTGTCAGAATGATGGAAACAGGCTCATACAATTTAAAGGGGGGAAACTAGACTTTAACCAATGTTCAGTCAAAGTTATCCGTGCAGAACCATCTGCAGTCCCTCCCTTGTCAACATCACCACCACCAGCGCTAGCTGCACTCCTTGAGGAGTACAAGGACGTATTCAGTGAACACTCAAACAACTACCTCCATCCCAGGAGATCCAGCACGCTGTACAACTCCAAGGATTGTTACCTAAAGCACAACCATTATACCGTCTCACACCAAAGGCAGATGAAGCCCTCCGCCAGCACCTTGTGGACGCTCTTGATAAGGGATTCATTTGCCCCTTGCTCTCTCCATACGGGGCAGCGGTCTTCTTCATAGCTAAGAAGGATGGGTCTCTTTGCCTGGTCACAGACTACCGCGCCCTAAATGAGGTGACAGTTAAAAATAAGTACCCCCTGCTGCTGATTGACGACCTGTTTGATACACTTGCAGGTGCAAAGGTCTTTAGCAAGATTGATCTCACTGCAGGGTACAACCAGGTCCGCATTGCACCAGGGGATGAGGCAAAAACTTTCTTCTGCACACGCTACGGGTTGTTTGAGTGTTGTGTCATGAACTTTGGAATGACTAACACTCCCTCCACCTTTGCCATGTTGATGAACAAAGCCTTCAAGGAACTGATTGGGAAGTGTGTGGTTGTGTACCTTGACCACATTTTTGTCTTCAGTCAAGATCAAATCACACATCTCCAACACCTCTGTGCTGTCCTCAACACCCTTCAGGAAAACCAGCTAAAGGCTAAACCCTCCAAATGTGAGTTTCTCAAGTCAGAGTTGTTGTTCCTTGAGCACACCATCTCTGCTCAAGTAATAAAGCCCAATCCTGCCAAAATCAAGGCAATCACTAGCATGCCGCTCCCCACAGATGTGGGCCAAGTGCAAACATTCTTGGGCATAGTTGCCTATGTACGCAAGTTCATCCCTAATTGCGGGGAACTAATTGCACCTCTCACTGAGCTCCTCAATACCAAACAACGCTTCCATTGGACCCCTGCCAGAGATCAAGCCTTTGAGACGTTGAAGCAAAGGCTCACAACAGCACTAGTACTGCAGTTCCCCAACTGAACCCAACAGTACAAACTCAAGACTGACGCCTCTGACAGGGCATAGGGGGCGTGCTAAGGGTAGAAACTGACAATGGCGTCTTCCTCCCTGTAGCGTATGAATCCAGGAAGCTCACCAATGTGGAACAATGTTATCCCATCCATGATAAAGAGCTGACAGCCATTTTACACTGTGTTGAGAAGTGGTGTTGTTACTTGGAAGGTGCAACCTTCCCACCCCGCGTTCTGACGGACCATAAGTCACTCCAGTACTTCAACACACAGTCCCATTTGACACGCCGCCAAGCAGGATGGGTTGAGTGTCTATCCCCCTATCAGTTACGCATCAAATATAAGCCTGGAAAGGAACTTGTCACAGTCAATGCTCTTTCACAACTCTACGTAGCGTCCATCACTGGGGACAACGGTTTGGACCCAGACTGGCCCATGCTCTACCTGCGCCCTGAGGCAACCCGCTACGGGGGCCTTAACTCAGTCACCATCTCCAAACTGAAGGACAACAAGAGTCAGTTCACCACCAATGCTGGTAACGTCTGCCACTGAGCAGAGACAGGTGATAAGACACTGTATATTCCCACCACACAACAAGGAGACACCATCTTGCACTACCACTGAACCTTGGGTCACATCAGAGGGCATAACCTCTTTGAGATCATGAAACATAAGGTGTGGTGACTGTGCATGCGCCAAGACATCTTGGACCTCCTTGAGACATGTGTATTGTGTGAAAGGAATACGTCCAAACCTGCACCTCCTAAGTATGTCCTACCCATCAAGGCTATAGAACCCTTCAAACAGTGGGCCCTTGACATTGTGGGACTGCTTCCCAAAGACAGACTGGGTAAGAAGTATATTATCACTGCTATCAACTATTTCACGCGTTGGCCAGTGGCCTGGGCTATAACCAACCACACCGCCACCACTGTTACCCGCTTTATTGGCAAGGAGATTGTGGCTTGCTTTGGGCAACCCAAGCATCTCATCACAGATGGCGGGCCCAAACTTGTTGGACACATTGTGAAAGCATACTGTGTCAAGAACACGCTCCAGCACATAGTCACAACCCCCTACCATCTGCAAGCCAACAGGCACGTGAAACGGTTAAATTGTTCCCTGGTTCAACTGATTGCCAAGCTCTCGCAAGAGCACCCTAATACTGCATGGACTGAACATCTTCCCACCGCCCTACTGATCCTGCGAGCAAGAATCAATAGGGGCACTGGGTTCAGTCCTAACACCCTGGCCTTTGGAACACCTGACGGTCTGACAGGGGTTAAACAGGGGAAACTATGGTCCAAGGTTCCCAACAAACCCCCTTAGTGCCAACTCCCTCCCTAGACCAATGGCGCGCCAAAGCCTGGGAGATCAAACACAAGCGGATTGCAGGGGGGACAAAACACCTCAAAGCTAGATACACCGTAGGTGACCCTGTCTACACCCTCAATCCCAATTCTTTCAAATTAGAACCCAACCACCTAGGGCCCTTCAAGGTAGCTGCCTCTATGACAACCACACCTACCAACTTGAGGATGCCCAGGGAAACACCAAGAAACTTCACCACAATTGCTTGCGCCCCTGCCGTGCCATCCCCACACAAAGGTTGTTTCTGCGGACCTTCCCAGACCTTCTGCAGACTCCAGTCCTGGTGTCTGACAACAAGCAGGGGGCAAGGGGGGTGTTGCAACCAAGATTTGAACCTCGCCTGCTAACGTATCTAACATTATGAATAAATCTGAAGGCAATATCAAATGGCGGGCACTTCATCCTAATTAGGAGCGTTGCCAATTTGACCCACTGATCCCCGCACAAGTTATTTCTTGGCTCCAAACCCTACATGGAACTCCCCACTATGCCACCCCCTTGTGGCTTCCCCATTTAGTATATTAATCAAAATATCCTACAATAAACGACACCTTATTCTTATTATTCTGTCCTTTCCTATTGGACTGCTGTCTTCCCCAATTCCAAGTACTGAACTCTCATTGGTTCAGTTGCAACACTATTCACATTTTTGTCTTTGTGTCTCCACATACTTTGGCGCCTCTCTAGCCACGCCTGGCAGATATTATTCAATCAGGGCCACAAGATAATTGTATAGACTTCCCTGCCATTTCTAACCAAGACTTAGTACAAATCCAATCCTAAGGTTATGATTTCCCATTGTGACTCTGTGCTGCACCTCAGATCACGACAAACATCAAACATTCTACAACCTTTCCCTATAGGCCAATGGCAGAGTTGAACGCCTAAACAGCAGTCTTATCAGAACCTTCAAGAAAATAATGAATAGCAAAGCCAAAGAAACATGGCCACTATACTTGAAGCACACATTATTAGCATCCCAGGTCCGCACCAATCAAGGGACAGGCTACTCATTGTTTGAACTAACATATGGATACAAACCAGAGATAGTTACCACTAACAATCAACCATACATAAAGATCCCTCTGGGGAAGCCCCCCACAGTAGAACAAGTACTAACTCTACAACAAATATGCCTCAAAGCTAAAATAGCAGAAATAAAAAGGCTAAAAACACAAAAGGTAACCTCTACAGAAGAACCACTCCCCATCAACTCCCCCGTCTGGGTACGGCTGGAAACAGAAAGAAGCTAGACTCAGTATACAGGGGACCAGGAAGAATAATCAAGTAAAGACCAGACAGAAACACCTATCTAGTGAAATTCCAAGGTGCCAAAGACCCCGTTGTCAAGAAATACCACAGAGCTTGCCTCCGCCTTAGCAAAGAAGAACACTCAACCTGACTGGCGCCAACTAGCAAACAACTTCAGGAACATCAGGCGGTAGCTGTCAAGACAAAGTCCCCTCCTGATGTACCATAGTAACCCATTAAGGGTGTGTGTCAAGGATCTGGATGTACAAGTATTCTGGCTACCGCCAACTCACTTAAAATCCAGTCATTGCCCAATTTGGTGCCCTCCCAATATACAGTTTGACATACCAGAAATGGCAACCAAGCAATATCACATGTCTTTCCAAGTATACAGTGACTCAAACCCATCTTGCACATGACCAACCCCTAGGTTTAATCCAACTAAATCTCTGCCACAGCTAAAGCTATATAAGTCTAAAGTATTATCCAATAAAATATGCTTCTCTTCTTTCTCAATTCCATATTTGAAGCTTCCCCAAAAGGTGCTCCTTATCATATTGTACATATATTACCTATCTATGTTAAACCAATTCATTCAGTTCCCGCTTTTGATCTTAAAATTTTCTTCAAAAAGGTTAGTAGTCTACTAAGCAACGTCACTTACTGCTGCAGCTCTGATTGGCTGCGTAAACTGGCTTTGACGCTCTAGGACCCACATTATCTATCTTTGGTGCAGAATCTGTACTTGTTTAACATTCATCTTCACTATATCCACTTTTTAAGTATGGTGGCTCTTGTGGCTGTCTCTTGTTATCTCTGGTTTCTAAGTATAATAGGCAATATTATTAAGCTACAGGTAGAAAATCAAATGGTAAAGATAATATCTTCAGCCATAATTTTAGTGAGACTTCAGGTTAAATTTCCTTCTATTCATTGAGCCTCTTAAACGTTTATAGCTTCCCACTGGGGTATTTAAGTGGATTCTTTATACCTTCTCTACTTGTTCCAACAATAAAGAATTTCCTTGTATTCAATCTTGATTATACTTACCTTGTACATCCCTTTTTGAAGCCATGAAGAGAAGTTATTTCCTGTTCTGGCTTCTAGTTCCTTTCTTATATGTGGTGTTGACCTTGGAGAATCCAACTCCTACTACAGACTGGCACAACTTCTCCCCCGATGACTCCTACCAGAAGGAGTCCTTTGCTAATGGTTGGTTCAAGTATCCCTCATGTCACTGGGGAAGAAAGTTCCACTATGGCTTCCCCACCACTCAATCTCCCCAGCTAAACCTTCCTTGGTTATACCTAACACATCCTTCTACATGTTGAAGTACCTGGTAGGATATTACCTGTTGGGCTGGTTCAGCTCTATAATGGGTAGGTTTGCCTATTTAGACCACTTTGGTCCCCTTGCTATGGTTATAGTGCATATTGGTTTGGTTATTGCAGGGATTAACTTAGGGGCCTTGGCTCACAAGATTGGGGACTTGTTCCCTCTTAAGTGGGTCCCTGACAGGGCTGTCTACTTGAACCAAGACTCATGATACACAGGCTACAAGAGGTAGTTTCAGCGCTATTAGCCTTATTATTGCAAACCACAGTACCTCCATACAACAAATGTATATCTTGCAGTAGGGTCTTGATGCTCTTCATGAAAGTAGAAGATGCCTTATGTGCCTTAAAGTGTAGGCATAGGAGCTAATTCACCTTTAACACATTGGAGCATGCTGTGTATGCTTCTTGGGGAGTCAACTGGCTGCTGGTAATGAGTTGTTGCCCCTCAATATAGAAGCAGTTTTGCAAACTCAGCCAGAGTTTCCTTAGGTTTAAAAGAAATGTGCATAAAAGCATCTTTCTTGACCTCCAAGATGAGATATCCTCCAAATTCCTCAATAAGTAGGTGTTTTATATCCTCCCAAGTGACAATAGAAGGAAGTTTGGGGAAAACAACTTCTTGAAAAATAGGATTTAGACAGGTAAGAATATGCTCTTTCTTAATTTTTTCAGTAGCCCTAAACATTTCAGTGTTGTAAATTTTCAGGAAGGCGGCAATGGTAGAGGTCTTAGGGTCAAATATCTGTTTGAGTGAGGGTTTATAAGTGGGGTCAATAGTCAACAAGGTAGATTGGCTGTTATCACCCTGATTAAGAACATTAATGAGGAGATTGGCCTCAAACTTAGATTCCACAGCTGGTTGTCTAGCCCAGAGAAGTTGAAGGCTTTCCTCCAGGGTGTCTAGAGTAGAGCTGTTTTTTTCCACTGACATCCCAAACAGTAGTGGTAACAGTTCCAAGTTAATCAACCTGTATCTGTTGTACTGCCAAAGTGCCTGTAATCCCATTGATACAAGTGACTAAGGCAGTATCCTGTGCTGTCAAAGGGGGCATCTTCTCATTCATTGTTTCTGTCAAGCAAGTAAGGTTTTGCACTTCACGTTCCAGACTATCCTGTTTATCTGCAATGTCATTTTTTACCGCTGCCAAGTGATCCAAAGAAAGGGCACAATTGACACAAGGTTGACCTTCCAAACCAGGGCAGCACCCATGGTCTGTATGTACGTGGGTATTAAGAACTTCTGCTTCTCCTTCACCTTCAGATTTAGAGGATAAATCACCTGGATCAGAAAGGCATTGCTGCAAATACTCAATCTCACACCACATTGTAGCTACTTGGTCCATCAATGAGGCAATGAAAGGGTCAAGCATAGTCTTGGCTGGAGGAGGGCTCTGAAAAGATGGGTCATTATTTTAGGGATTAGGCCATTTTCTAATACACATGCTGCTCAAGTCGCAGCATAACACAGTTCAATTTTGAAAAAGTAACTAATTAACATTTTATATTTAAAACATTAATAACTCAATGAAAAATTAATATTTTTTTACACTGTAAACTATCAAAATGAAGCTTTAAATCTTATCTTTCTATTGGTGTAAAATTTTTAATATGTATACTATGCTCAATATTAAAGCAAAAGTAATTTAAAAGAGTATAATCCAGATTTTATTATATGATTATATCTAATGATAATAAGAAGATCACTTCAAAGCTAATAAATACTCTTTTTTAATATACAACAGATTTTTTTATTTGACGAAATTAAAGATAAGATTGAGAGCTTTATTTTCACATTTTATTTTATTTAAAAAGCTCAATTCTTTAGGATTTTATAATAGTTTGAAGTTAGGGTGTTTTTATCACTGTTTAGATTGATTTTAAGGTTCAAGTGAGCTTCAAACCTCAAATTAAGCATTCTTTAAATGGAATTCTTTAATATTTTATTTTAAAAATATGCGGAAGAGTTACAATTAACTGAATACATCATTCAATTGATTTGCTTTTTTACAAAGAGGATATGATGTAATAATAATGCTTAGCTGCTTCACATATATCACTTGTGCATGAAAACTGGGTATTTAATTAATTCTGCAAACATAAATTCAGGTTCAAACTATAATAAAAGCTATCACACCATTTCTTTCAGAATGGTGTCATTTAGCTTGGTATATAAGAGCTAAAGCACCACAAAGCTTCTAATCCAAAAGACCCCATTCAAAGGCCACATTCTGATCATAACTACTCCAACATTAAGGCACATTTCAGAGATCTGACCTAATTACAGATTCAAAATACTACCATGTCCTCAGTTAAATTTACTTCTGCCATGCTACCCTTTTTTCCTTAGGAGCTTCAACAAAAAGAGAGAGAATTGCAATGTTAAAAAAGACATTCCTCTTTATTGTTGGCGATAATCTTGATAATTTCATCAAGCACTTCCTTACTCAAACTGAATTTGGGAAAGCTCAGTTCCTGACAACTATTCAAAATCAAAAAGGCAATGAGTTCATTGAAAACTTAAAGGATCTCATGAAATCTTCTCCCCAAAAACATCTCCCAGCCTTGCAATCTCTGGTTACTTCCAGCTACTCTTTAAAAGAGCTTAATGATATGGGGTTTAATATAACCAAAAGTGAGTTTGAATACTCAAGAAAAATAAATAAAAATAAAAATGTAAGTTTAAACAAAAAAAAGCCAAAAAAATAATAACTATTCATTAAAAAAGAAATAACTAAAAAAATAATTAAAAATTGCTGGAAAATCCTTTTGATACAAGCCAGTTTACAAAAAAAGTGCCTGAAAAAATTTATAAAGATATAGAAAAAGAGATGAGTAATTACTCAACTAAAATTAAATACTCTCTACTTAAAACAAAAAAAAGAAATATATGAAAATATGAAAATAAAAAATGAAATTTCAGTTTCAATTTCTACCTACTATAAATTAATCCCTAAAAATATAATAAAAAGTAAAAAAACAAACCAATATGTGCAATATTTGTAATTTAAAAAATTCACTAGAAAAAAGAAGGAAGAATGTGAAAGTAAAAACTTACCATTACCAGAATCTATAGACAATGACTTAAAGACTATTAATCAGCACCAAGTCTTTTATGTTCATCAAAATTGTGAATATTAAAAAGATATTAATGAATTAGATGATGAGTCTTGTATTGTAGTTATAGATTATAAACAAATCTTAAAGGTTGGAGGTGGTCTAATTGAGACCAATAATTGTTTTTAAACAAAAAACCAATCTCATTATTAGGGTTTGCATTAGTTTTTAAAGAAAATAATAAAATTAAATATGAATATCATGATTTTTTGTCTCAAATATTATCACATGATTCTTTATTTTCAGGTGAATGTCTAATAAGTCTTCTTAAATTAGATAGATTTAAAAAAATAAAAAATATAAAAGTATGGACAGATAATGGAAATCATTTTAGATCATATGAATTTTTATATTACTTATTTAAAGAGGCACCTAAATATATTAAAGGTTCTATAAAATATAATTGTTTTGTAGAATGTCATGGAAAAAGCATTGTTGATGGTCACTTTGGTGTAATATCAAAAACATTAAAAGAGAAAGAAAACCAGCTTTATATTAAGAATATAAATGATATTAAAAATATTTTTGAGCAAGAAGGAAAAAGAAAAGAATTATATAAATCACCACTATCAGGCTCAAATATTTCTCAAAAGTCATTCTTTTATATTTATGAGAGAAAAGTTAGGTCTATAAGGAAAGAGCTCAAAGTTAAAAATCTGCACATTAATCTTTCATATTTGATGAAAGATGGGAAGTTGTATACTTCACCTTTAACATTTGAAAGTTTCTCAGAATATTTTGAGATAACTTATCATTTGAAATCACGTGATGATACCAGAGAAACAAAAATATCAGAAGATGCTAGTGGTGTACTAGGGCAAGTTCATGAAGTAGGGCAGCTTACTAGAGGGTGTATTTTAAATAGAGTAATCAGTCTTTCAAAAACAACAACCTTTTTTTCTGAAACAAACTAAGAATATTTATGATGAGCCAAATATAGGGTAATAGTATTTATAGCTTTGGGGCTGCTATTACTCTCCCATGCAACTCATCAAAAATATTTTTGGTTTGTAGTTGTAGTAGCACTTAAGATATTTTCAGTAATACTATAAGTTGCAATTTTCAATTCTAAAATTGATGCCTAATTTTTTTAAAAAAAAATCATTTAAGCCCAAGATCAATTAAAGTTTTGGAATTTGTTGATTGTATTTTAAGCTTTCTGAATAATTTGAATATGAATAATGCAATTAAGTTATAAAAGGATAAATCTGGTGCCTAGGCATAGCAAGAAAAATAATGACCCAGATGCTTGGCGTTGAGTAATGGCCTTGAGTTTGGCTATGGCTTCTATACCTTGGTCTCAAAGGCAGATGGGACCTCAACAGCAGGAGCAGGGGGAGTCACTTCAATGGAGGCCACCCTGTCATTCACGTAGGTTTGAACCTGACTTAGAGTGTTGCCTAGTGTGGCCTTGTATAAACCATATTGTTGGTACAGATATTGACCCCACTTATCAATGTGATCTCCAACTAACTTGAGTTGAGAATTAACATGTTCTTGGAATTGGTTGAGCTTGTTAACTAAGGTCTCAAAATCCTGACAATATTTCAAGAGAGTCATTCCTATTTGCCCTTGCCACGCAGCTTGGTGTTCATCTAGATTGCATAGTTGGTCTTTGATGTATCCCATGATCAAGGAGCAAATGAGTTCAGCAACAAGGTTAAGTACTTCTGAGAATCCAGCAAGTTGCGCTGGTTATCCAAAATACACACAAAGAGGCTATGAGTCCACTCCTGATGGGCTATGTTCTGTGCATGGTTATTAGAGACAGCATTAGCTACAGAAGTCAGGAGTTGGTTCTGAGACCCTAAGGACAAATGTTGGTGGACTATGACAGACTGGATAAATTGATTGACCAGCACACCAATAGTCTCCATGGACTCCATTAGAGAAGGAGGAGAACAAAGTCCAGCAGGAAGGAGTACAGATCTTTGGAGGCATAGTCAAGTTGGAGGCCAGGAATGGTATGCATTGCCACAGTGCATGTATGAGGGAGGGAGCACGCAGCATTGCAAGCTTGTTAAAAATTGAGAGAAAGCTGGAAGGGGAGCCCACACAGTCCTGGGAGATAACACCATTACCATAGGTGTAGAGATGAAGTTGGTGATATCCTCCTTGAGCTGGGGACTAGAGACTTTGGGTTGTTTGGGTACTTCAGAGACAAAAGAAGAATCAGAGAAGGCGTGGGGGAACAGAGTAACTAAGGGGCTGGCAGCCCCTGTAGTGAGCACCATTTTGTTGTGTTTGGCTCCTGGGGACAACATCTGGGAGGACACAGCAGAAAATTTTTATAATAAAGGATATGAGGTTTGAAGCTAGCCTTGGGTTAGCCTTCAGGGAAAAATTAAGGGCACATACCTTAATTTCCTGGAATACAAGATGAGGAATTCCTTTTGGCAAAAAATGAAAAGAAAATCATTGAAGAATATTAAAGCTAACACAGATGTGGATAAACTTGTCTTTATTAGGAGAAATGATTCTATTTAAATAGTAGACAAGGGCCAATGATCACTCATTAGGTAGACAGAGTGGCAGAGGGGGTCACGTTGGGATGAGGTCATACCAGGATCATTCAAGGGCTGGTATGGCAATCCAGAATGAGTGGAAATTAATGTTGACCCATTTATAGAAGGTGAGGAATATCCCATTCCAAAGCAAAACTAACCAAATCTTTCCACATATCATTATTTGAAGGCCATATAAAAATAGTATTAATGGCACAATTTATGACAATACTTTATTTGATATGGGTATAGAGGTTTTATAATAACATGAGAAGACAAATGCTGTCCATGTACATCATGGGGCTTGACCAATTATTGTGTCAGGAACCACTTCCTGAAATCATTAACTATCCTGAAAAGATTTTAAATTGTTCACAATTATGGTATAGTATTTCCTAAGGGCATTTCAACAAATTCCTTGATTATCCAATTTCTCTGATGATTGTTTCACCTCTGGTGTATTAAGAAAATCTAAATTGTTCATCACCAGAATTTAACTGCAATGTTTCATGCTTGTGATTAACTCTGGGCTCAACTCTTGGCTCCTGATACATAACATATGTTTTTGAGATCTCCTGATGTTGGACCCTATGGTTATTTAAGTAAATAATGCCCTTCCTTAACTCTTTTTCAATTAATAAAAGCTTTATCCTGTTCCTGAATTCCAGATTTACTGCTTGCTACAACAGGTTGATATATAAAACATTGCTAGTGCCTATAATGTTTACTGCTTATGTTGATGATGACTTGGGTATATTAGCTTTGTTACTATGTAAAACCTTATGCTTGGTCTTCTACAACATTGACTTGGTCCTCTTGGCTGTGATTCCTGCTATGAAGAGTGTGTGCGCTGCTGCTGGGTTGATGAAAAATAGCCACCTTGCCTGAAATCAATATGGAATACTTGATGGAGTGCTGGGACCTGATTCTTGAGAAGTGGGTCCCTGAAATATTGTTTCATTTGTAATTTGAAATGATTGATCCCTATATAAAATGCACAACTGGTAGGAGTGACACTAATGATTCATTAATTGAAAGGTTTAATGGTGAATATTTTCATAAGAGGAGGTGATTGTAAGTGTTGTGACATCTCCTCCTGGGGTGCTAAAAAGCAGAGCTTTAGAGATTTTCTTAAGGTTATTTGGGATTTGAGATTGGTATTGACCCAGTTTAGCATTGGGAACAGGTAGTCAGGAATTTTTTTGGGGGTTTTTTCTTTATAGAGACAGAGTTGGTTGTGATTCATAAGTTTTAATTATGTACAAGTGCCAATCTCTTTGAAAAGGTAAATATTGGTTGGTTTGACTTTCATGACAAATCCAGGTCTTCTTAATCCTTGTTCTAGCTTATGTAGATTGTGATTTACTATCCAAATTTTATCTTCTACTTAGAATTGTTTTCCTGAAGTGGTATTACTTTTTTCTCCACTATTTTGTTTTTTATTTCTGGTGTCAGAAAGCTCTCTATGAACGCTTCTGTCAACATAGGATTGAAAGAATCTAGCTCTATAAAGATGGGTTTCAAAAACACACTGTGTCAGGAAGCCAGGAATAGGAAGAGGCATTAGGTGACTCAGGGAAGGATACTGCCAGGCCAGTGGGTAATGCACACCATAGGATGGGTGCTAACTTGATAATATAGGATAAAGATTGCCCAAGTAAAGACCAGGGCCCAGAGTTGGGTACCATAGAGCCTGAAAATCCTGTCAAAGTAATGTAAAATACTCCAAACAGTTGAAAAAACGTGGTCTTAGCGGTAGTGAAAGGTTCCATTGGGCAGGCAGGTTTCAGGGTTAAGGGCAGAGTCATGGGGACAAAGTAGGCAGGCAGATAATTGTACTTGTCTTTTAAAAATCTTGGCGGCCTCTTGTACCACTTTCCTCCATGTCCTATGTATTTAGCTTCTCTGGTTCTTGCCAAGGGGTTGGTAATGAGTATGTTCTCCAAGTTGAACTCAGAGTGAACAGGGTTTGGCAGGTATTTGATAAAATGAACAGGTCCAAAAGAGTTCCAGGCAGACAGTATAATGCTAGAAGTGGGTCAGCAGGTTGGTCTCTGGAGTGGACGGTTGCCTGGTTATCTACTTGGCCAGAGTTGAGATGAAAGATCACTAAGACTAGATAAGGTAAGATTTGTTTGAAGCAAAGGTTCATAAAACTTTATTATCAAAAATGACAATATGGTCATCCCCATACTGCCGGGGTTCTTATACCATGTGATTTTGCTTCTTTGATTTTTGTGGACTTTAGGCCCATGAACAATTGGCTGGTAGGGCATGGATCTTGGCTTAGGGTTTTGAGGGTGGCAGATGCTGGTTGTGCCTGCTCTGGTGAACAGAAGTGATGATGCTTTGTTCTGCGCTGCTGCTCATTATATCACCTGAGCTGGCCAATTGCATTACCCATTCTGGACTGGAGACTGGTGGAAGCTGGTGATCATTGGCAGAGCTAGCAGTAGGTCTTGTTTTAACCTTCTTTAGGAAAGCTACAAATTCTGCATAGGTCTGGGTCTTTGGTGGCACAAGGCTGACAGAAATCTGGTGATCATTTGGGGAATCATCCTTAAGAAGCTTGCAGGTCTTGAAGTAATTCAACAACTTGGGTTTGTGACTCAATGAGTTGGTGGGTTCCTGTCCATCCTGGGTGACTCAATTTGCCTTTGGAGGGTCAGGGTTGTATTACAGGGTTTCCAATGTTAATATTGAACTTTCAGTCTTAATATTTGACAGGATGGCAGGTTTCCATCTCTCCTGGTTGGGGCAAGGCATATCCAGCAGCCTAGGGTTTGGCCTAACTGGTAGTCTGGAAAGCTCCTGTCTACCCTGATTGACACAAGGCATTTACTGAGGGCTGGGGTTCAATTCCCAGGGTTTCAATACAAGTATTGGACTTTATTCCTGACACACAGTCTAAATTAGAATCTTTATCAAAAAATGATGGAATTTTACCTTTATTTGGGTCTAATATTAGCATAAATTCTGCTACAGAAATCAGACCCAGGTCCTCTGAGGTTTTTGAACACAGATTTTTAACTCCTAGTTTTTTGAAAATGTTAGTCTTAAAAAGCCAATAAACGCTTTACTGGTACTTTTTGACCAGTTAGGGGTTTCCAAAACTTCAGATAATGTGGCTAGTGTTTGAAAGCATATTTAAGTAACTGAAAATACTTATGGCAGCCAACCAAAGACAAAAATTCAGTCTCTTTTGAAATGCCACTGTTAAGCATATTTAGCTTAAAACATATGTTTTTGTGAGTTTATAACTTCACCTATGCTTTAAAAAACATGCTTTTAGTTTGAGCTTCAGTTTTAAGCTTCTTGGGTAAGCTAGAAGTTGATTTTAGGTGTAAAAAACTTGTTTTACTCTTCTAACATATATATTTTCTTGTCACCTGCCTAAGTTTCAAAATTCTTTTCCTTCTATACAAGCAAGTTTGACCCCAAGTATCAATTTTTCAATCAATAAAGTATTTTATTTATACATCCATTTAGTAGAAAGCCAATTTATATTTAGATATGAAATTGCTTATTCCTCCAAAGCTTGGAGAAGTTGGGTACTGTGAAGTAATCATGAATATTTCTTGGTAGTTCAAAGCTACAGAAAGATGTTACCCTTGTCAATATGCTCTACCTGTTATATGTAAAAAACACTAAAGACAACAGTAGAATATAACTTGTAGATAATTATTTTTATTGAATTTTGTTATGACTGTAACAATTTGAAGCCCTGGGCGGGAATCAAACCTGCTCCTAGCCTCCAGGTGGGGCAAGCGGGCAGGGGAGATTTACCTGCACCTGGATTTTTAATTTTCAAAGCAAATCCAGGTGCAGGAACCATTCCTGCCCTGGTGGCAGCTGCAGGGCCTTTCCTAGGCCCCAAAAGCTATTTCAAAGCCTTGGTGGGTTTGGCTGGGCCTGGGCAGACTAATTTTAGCTGCCCAGTGCTCCCAGTTCAAGCTCACCCTCTATTTAGTAATTTGGGGTTCCAAATTGGGAATCCCTTTTTTAATCAAGTTCCTTCATATCAAAAATGCCTGTCAATCTATTCAAAAATGGTGATAAAGTTGAAAAAAAACCCATGACTCCTGAATCCAAACCTACCAGAACCAATGATCAGCCAGGCCAAGATGGGCCACCAAAAAGCCAAACAAATGTTCTTGAAGACCCCAAAAATGACTATGAAGCAGCCAACCAAACAGCAGAGCCTGAGATGTCAAGCCTTGAAACACAGATAGACCAGAAAAATGCCCAGAAGCACTTGCATGTGAGTAAGTATATAAATCAGAAGCTTCTGAAAAAGTTCTGTATTGCCATTCTTACCAATAAAAGTTGTTATAAACCTTTGGTTCACCAATTTATTTCCATATCTATTTTTTGATAATCTTTCATCTGCAATTGACAAAGCACCAGTACCCATCCTTGTGGATAGATAGCCAGACTTCAGTTGACAAAACTGAAGCCTTTGACTATTAACGCCCACCCAACACTCCATTTGGCCCTGTGCACTTCACTTAGTATCCCCCAACCCTGATCACAAACCCTGGACCTTGGAAGACTTGCAGTGGTAAACCTTCCCAAACGCCCCCAAAGAACCCTACCAAATTGTCTGTGACAGCAGAAAAAACACTATATGCCCTTTGGTCTTCAACAGTAAATACAACAATCCTTCTACCTACTTGGTCCCAATATAACCACCTCTAGCGCCCAAAACAAGTATCTCAATCCCACCTACTTCTGATAGCGCAGGCCATATTAGTTGATTCCTGGGAGTGCTTTACCTGGCGCTCACAGGATTGATTGACTCTGCCTTGCCAGCAGCCAGGCCCTGGGCTGTGACTGGAAAGGTCCTTTCTTACCTGGTAAAGTTAGGTCCCATCATCTGGTGGGCCATGCTAGTACCTGCTTCTACTCCTCCCTCATC
This sequence comes from Entomophthora muscae, assembly GCA_014839935.2. NCBI lineage: Eukaryota > Fungi > Entomophthoromycota > Entomophthoromycetes > Entomophthorales > Entomophthoraceae > Entomophthora > Entomophthora muscae. The sequence goes on along the minus strand of QTSX02001069.1, from coordinate 15,279 downwards.
TGCAAGAGCATCACATTACTCCTGGTATTGTGAGAAGGTTGGAGTACAATCTAGCCAGCAGCTGCAATCCATCCAGGGGTAGCTAAGACTTGCTCACATCCTTTAAGATGTTTGTATATATATATACTGCAACAACCCTTGCTCTTGTCCTTTCATGAAGTTCCCAGTGGCTACATTCTGTAATATCCAAGATTACTTGGCATCATCTGGGACAGGTACAGTAGCAGGTTTCCAAACTGAAACCCAGTGAGGAAAGTTGCTATGAGATAGACAGTCATGTTCCACCTAATGACCTTTGTGTGGGTGTTGTACCGTCCAAAATTCTTGGCAAAGATGATCAGGATATAGTAGATCAAAGTGTAAGTAAACAGGGACCAAGTCAAGTGTGAAGAAACCAAAGGAGTCCAAGATAGGCCATAGTAGGAGCATTGTTGTGCTGGCTCCTCATAAAGTACACTTTTTAATCCTTTAGTAGATGGCCCAAATCAGGGGATCAGATTGATAACCTCCAATCCCAAGGCAAGTTGTGAGCACAGCTGTGAAAATTATATGGTTAATCTTCACCTACTTGGGGATTGGGATTAGGCTTGGGTTAATCTAGTTGTCTAGATAGTAGGATTTTAAAATGATATAATTGAGAGGTGTAATTTCTCACTTATAGTACAACTTATCACTGAGAGGGGGTCCTTTATTTATAGTATCTCCTAATGTGTAAAGTTTTGCAAGTGGGAGTAAAAACAGGGAATGGGAAATCACAAGAGTTTGGACTGTGAGGTTTGGGGGTTGGAAGTTGAAGGATGGCAAAATCCTTGCTCCTCTCTCATCTGTGGTTGGGTGAGTACGTCTTGGCTTGGGCCAATAAATTATGGATTTGTTGCTGTCAGGAAGAGATTTGGGTTCAGGTTTGCCTTAGTTTCTATATTTAACTTGAGTGACATATCCCAATAAGAGCTTGTCCCCAATCATTTAGTCTGGATCCCAGATCCCCATTGATTGGGCCAGGATTTATGGATAAGGTTGGGGAATTAGTCTTATATTGTTCTGAAGTGCAGGGTTCACGGCCTAATTTTAGAGATTTTGGGAAAGGTAACATCTAGTTAATTAGCTTATTTGAAGTCTTCTGATTGGTTGTAGGAAATTATGGGCAGGTTCCTGGGAAGCTGGCAGATGGGTGGCAGGCAGGCTTGTGGGTGCCTGCTTGGATGTTAAATTATTCTGGCCTCTATTAAGTCCTGTTTGGACTTGATTTTTCTCATTTTCCCCTGCATTAATGGGGGAGAATGTTGCTCATAATGAGTTTTGATTGGAAGGGAATTTTATTTCTTTTTTCAAGTTGAGATAAGGGTGTAAATTTGGATAGTGCCAGAAATATTCCCAAAACCTTCATATTAGCTATTATTCTTGCTGGCTACGCTTATCTTGATTGGCTATCCTTGTTACGTGTTGTAAGAGACGGCAAAAAAAACACAAACCAGATAGGATTCAAACCAGCGTCTTTGTCCAGCAAGCAACTGTGTGAGCATCCCCAAAAGCTTGCCAGGGGAATCAAGCCCTGCTGAGCTATCAGGGCAAGCAAGAGGGTGGGCCAATTTCTCTGGCCTATTTAGGCCAAGAGCAAACAGCCCTGGCCAAAATTATGACCAGGGCCAGCCAATTGGCAGGCCCAGGAGGCTAGTAGCCCATAAAAACTTGGGAGCCACCAGCTTCAGGTATAAAAATGAACCAGTTGGCTCCCAAGCCACAGCAGAGAATGTTGGCTGGGTACTGGAGAAAATCCAGTACCAGTTAGAATTGCTCCAGTCCCCAGTCAACAACATGACTGCAGCACTGGCTCCTGTTCATGGCCTGGTTTCTTTCTCTGTGGCTTCTACTGCTTCCTCTTTGATTCCTGCTGCTTCTGCTTCTGTTCCTGTTATCACTTCTGTTTCTGTTCCATCTGCCCTAACCAGAGTATTGGAAATTCTGAGCATTGCCTGGTAATGCAAGAGCTCAATCCAGCCAAACATCAAACACTTACTGATGTAATGATAGAGAATATCACTACTCAAGAGGCTGAAAATAACTACAAATCAGTTGATCATAATACCCTCCCAATCATGCAATAGCTGCAAACTAATGAAACTCCCTGGTTGTTATAAAAACCAACCAATCAGTACCCAGCAATCAAACTATAACAAAGATGAGACCATATACCATCAATATAGTCCCCAGCCAAGTTCCCAGCCAAGATTCCCTTATCCAATCCACTGATACTGCTCTGATTAATTCACATGCCCAATTCCAGGCCAAAATCCTGGATCCTTTCCTCCTCTTCTTGTTCCCCTCCAAGTGCCTGTGACCAAGGGATGTGACATTAGTTCTTTCCAAAAAGATGCCAGTAGTCTCTTCCAAGGAAGACCAGATGAGTGGTATAAAACCTACTTCCCTTCACTTAAGTCCAACGCAAACAACGTTAAATAAGGTGTATGGTAAACTGCATGATACTAGTCTTTATTCTGCACATATTATTACTTTCTTGGACACAACCTTCTCACTAGCCTACCTATCAAACATTAAACCCCATAGAGCCACTTATGGTGGACTACCAACCAGGGCACAGCCCTGGAAGAGCTAGCTGCTACATACCACCAACACCTCCACCTATTCCTCAACCTACTGCTGAGGTCCAACCCTATGACCACAGCAGATATGGGATGGTTATCCTAATCATCTTAAGTCTGGACAAAGTTTTGGTGCCTCACCTTGATGCCTACTGTCACATTGCAGCTGGTATGCTTTACATATCCTGTTCCTTGCCCTTCTTGTACTGGGCATTGATGTCTTAATATCCCAAAGAGTGGGAACTTTTGATGGCATCTTGGTACAGCACCACTCCTAGCCCTGACATATGTATTGCTACTGGCCTTCTCAAGGCTTACATAGCATTTCATCTACAGCCTTCACTCTTCTTGAGCTAACCTACTGGTGATTATCAATTGGCTGAATCTTACACTGTCAGGGCTGGGTGTTGGATAGTACTAGGATGTTATGGAATGGTCCTATCATTTAGTATAACATGACACCAATGCCCAGTACAGGAAGGGAAAGGTGCATGAGAGGTACAGCATGTCAGCTGCAATGTAATGGTAGGCACCAAGATGAGGCACCACAACTTTGTCCAGACTGAGGATAGTTAGGATAACCATCCCAAATCTGCTGTAGAATAGGGGGTATTATGTAGCAGCTAGCCCTTCCAGGGCTGGGCCCTGGTTGGTAGTCTATCATGAGGGATTCTATAGGTTTGACTGCTTGATAGGTAGACTGGTGGGGAGTTTGGATCCAAGGCTGTAATAATATGTGAGGAATAAAGGCTAGTATCACTTTGCTTATCATAAGCTTTATTTAAAGTTATCTGCACTTGACTTGATTGAGGGAAAATGGTTTTTATACCACTAATCTGATCTTCCTTGTAAGAGACTACTGATAGCTTTTTGGAAAGAACCAGTAGCCAATTCTTTGTTCACAGGCACTAAGAGGGGGAAAGGAAAATGAGGAAGGGATCCAGGAACTTTGCCTGGGCTTGTGAATGGGGATTTATCATAGCAGTGTCAGTGGATTAGCTGAGGGAATCTTGGCTGGGAACCTTTCTGGGGACTAGATCAGTGTCATATGATCTCATCTTCATTATGGTTAGATTGATGGGTACTGATTGGGTGGTTTTTATAACAAGCAGGGAGTTTCATTAGGGTGTAGCTAATGAATGGTTGGGATGGTTATTGTGATCAAATGATTGGTAGTCATTTCTATTCTCCTTACTAGTGATATTCTCTATAATTACATCAGTAAGTGTTTGATGTTTGGCTGGATTGAGCTCTTGCATTACCAGGCAATGCTCAGATTGACATTATTCTGGGCAGAAGCAGTAGGAACAGAAAAAGATGAGGTGATAGGAACAGAAGCAGAAGCAGCAGAAATCATAGAGAAGGAAAACAGACCAGAAACAGAAGCTGTCATGTCAGTCATAGTGCTGACTGGGGACTGGAGTAATCTCAAATGGTATTAGATTTGCTGCAGTACCCAGTCAATATACTCAGCTGTGGCTTGGGAGCCAACTGGTTCCTTTTTATACCTGGAGCTGGTGGCTTCCAAGCCTCTAGGGGCTGCTAGTCCCCCTGAGCCAGCCAATTGACTGACCCTGGTCAAATTAATGACAGGGCCAATTTTCCCTGGCCTAAATAGGACAGGGCAATCAGCCCAACTTCTTGCTTGCCCTGGTAGCTATGCAGGGGTTTGATTCCCCTGGCAAGCTTGCAAGGGCATACACACAGGCGCTTGCTGGGTGCAGCTGCGGGGCTAAACCATATTTGGTTTGCTTTTGAATTGCAGGCCCTTACTTACACGCTCTGATGACACTAAGGCATTACACTTGTAGTTTTTTGACACTCAGGAATATTCCAAACCTTGTCTCTCTATCCATGGTAATAGAAATGTTGGCATTATTTTTGGGTCTAATCAGTTATCCTATTTTTAATGGTATGTCTTCTGGTTATTAATATGACAGGTAAAGTTGGGGATTATATACCATATAATAGCTGACTCAATTGAATAGCAAAATAGTTATTGTTAGAACTAGATGACAAGCTGCACTATTCAAAGAAAAATTATGTGGATATAGTAAACACAGAGTTAATTGTTTGATTAACAGTAATCCAAATTGAGAGGAGGGTTTGATCATTTGGGAACCGCGACCTGTGGAACGGAAGATGGAGATCAAGATTGAAGTAAAGAAGATCATTTTCAGCGGAAAATTAGAATAATGGCAAGTTGGAAAAGTGACGTAAAAGGAGGGCCAAGTGACAGCAAAGGAGTCCAAAGTCATCTGAACCATTGTCCTGGCCATATTGTCAAAGACAGGGCCCAACAGGCCCAAATACGCAAACATAAGGGTGATTTTCTGTTTTATTCCAAGGTGAGTAAGATATCTAGAAACAAGTTTCTAGAGGGGAAATGGGGAAGTCTTAAGGGAGTTCAGGATGGGGAAGGAGGGGATTCCTTGGCTTCTGATTGGCTGGCAAGAATATTTTCAGCAGTTGTAGGCCCTGCATTAGAATTTACGCCAATGACGTCATAATTTGAAAAATTTGGGCGACCAGCGGGTTGAGCGCCTCCATCACCAAATAAGTATAACAGGTGATTTTCTTGTCATAGTTATTTGGATAAAATATTGTAGATCCAGATTTTCCAGGGCTATTTAAGCGACCCCAGCTTTGACCCATTTTTTTGTCAATTACGGCATTTAAGTTGTCAATTTCTCTTAAGGGTTTGGCAGCCATTCTTTGTTGGTTTCTGGTCTTACGGGGGCGTGTTATTCTTTTCATTTGGTTTTCTACTGTAACATCACCCTCTTCTCTTTTGACAGGGGGGATGCCTCCAGATGGGGCATTTTCAAGTGAATAATTCTTGTGAGGGTTAGGCAACTTCATGACACAGAGTGTTGCCACCTCTTCTGGAGCTTTTGGCTTGGGAGGGGAACCAGGGGCATTGGGGAACTTGGCGTGGTATTCTTCAATCAGTTGGGAGCAGTGGCCACATTCTTTGGCCGGGACCCAGCTGTAGTCAGATTCAGGGAAGCCTTTTCAGGCAATGAGGTAACGTAAGGACCATTTGTGGTATTTTGAACTAACAATTGCTTCAACCTCATACTCTAGGTCGCTGTCAACTAGCAGGGGTTCAATTTGAGTGGGTGTTGGACCAGTGTAACAGGTGAGGAGGGATTTGTGAAATACTGGGTAAATGGAAATAGTGGCTGGGAGTTCCAGGTGGTACGCGGCTGGACCAACCTTCTTTGTGACCTTAAATGGGCCTATCCTTTTAGGGCCTAGCTTCTAGCATGGAACCTTGAGGCGGATGTTCCTAGTGTCTAACATAATTAGATCACCTGGTTGGTAGGATGGGCCTTCTCTTCTCTTACAGTTGGCATATTCCTTGTAAACTCTCACAGAAGATGCCAAAGTAAGCTTTAGCTCTTCCTGGACTTCCCTGATTTGAATGGCGCAATCATTTGCAGCCTGGGTAAGGGAAACAGGGCGCGGTCCCACATTGAACGCGGGATTATAGCTGTACAATGCATAGAAGGGTGAGACTCCAGTTGACGTGTGGGTCAAATTGTTGTATGCAAATTGTGCTAGGGGGAGTAAGTCTGCCCAGTTATTGTGATGTGAAGTTGAGTAGCACCTGAGGTAAGTTTCCAGGGTTTGGTTCACACGCTCTGTCTGCCCGTCAGATTGGGGGTGAAATGCAGTGGATTGACAGGGACGTATCCCCAAGTTTTCCATCAATCCTTTATAGAATTGAGCTGTGAACTGGGGTCCACGGTCGCTGATTACTTCTTGAGGGAGTCCATGTAAGGCAAACACGTTGTCAATGAATAGGCGGATGGTATCAACAGCGGTTACTTTGGTATCACACAGAATGAAGTGTGCAAACTTGGTAAAGCGGTCTACCACCACTATGATGGTGTTGTAACCTCGAGAGGAAGGGAGTTGTACAATGAAATCTACTGATATGGATGTTCACGTCCGTCAGCCTCTTGTGGGGGGACCAAGAGGCCAGCTTTGGCTAACCTGCTTGGCTTGGCTCTGCAACAGGTGAGGCAGTCCTTAGTGTATCAGGCCACATCAGCTGTAATCCCTTTCCAGCTGTAGGAACAACAGATCAACACAATAGTCTTTGTTTTTCTGGGGTGACCTGCTGCCAGCAAGTTGTGGTGGGATTGGATGACTTCCAATATGAGAGGGCCCTCTGGGACCCACCAACATCCTTGATGCAGTAAAACTCCTTCATTTTCTTGGTATCCTTGTGGTGTGGTACTCCCGTTCCCAGCCACCAGCTTGATTAGCCTAGGGTAAGAGGCCGCCATTGGTTGTGAAAGTAGGATTTGGCTATGAAGGGGATGGGAGTCATTGAGCACGGTGAGGATGGCTGGGCACTGGGTCAAAGAGGGGGGGGCTTGATTCTGGCAAGTTATCTGAGGGAGTTGAGAGAACTACCAGAGTCTCTGGTGGCTCTGGGTCTTTCTTTACCTGCTCTATTGGGATCATGGTATGCATATTCCACTCATGTACTGCTGAGGGGTCCAGGTATAGAGCAGGGTTTCTGCTGAGGGTGTCTACTAGGTGATTGTCCTTTCCCTTAACAAATTCATATGAGAAGCAAAACCGGGCAAGTTCTATTGACCATCGGGATTGGCGTGGTGTGAGTAAGTGGGGAGCCTGATAGTATAGCAGCGCTCTGTGATCAGTGCGCAAAACTACTTCATGTTTGGCCCCCTGCAGGTGATGGCGCCAGTGGGCTAGGCCTTCTACCACTGCCATGAGCTCCTTGTCGTAGATCATGTAATTCAATTCTTCAGAGGTCATCTTTTGGGAGAAATAGCCCACCGGGTGTTCTATGCCCTCTGAGTCCCTCTGGAGGAGCGCCGCTGCAATTGCAAAGTTTGATGTGTCATATGCAAGTATGAAGGGGCAATTATGATCCGCGTGTTGGAGCACTGGTGCAGACTGGAAGAGGACTTTGACTGATTCAAAGGCTGCATTACACTCTTTTGACCAGACTAAAGTTTTGGATGCAGTGGCTTTGTAAAGTGGGGTTGCTTGTTCTGAGAGATGAGGGGTGAATTTCTTCAAGAACGTGCAAGTGCCTAGGAAACTACGGAGCTCAGTGATAGTACTGGGAGTTTTCCTGTCCCTAATAGCTGCCGCCTTATCAGGTGTGATAGTGTGCCCATCCTTTAGGATGATGTTTCCTAAGAACAATACTGATTCCTGGAAAAACGCACACTTGCTCAATTTGATGGTCAGGTCGGCATCCAGGATCTTTTGCAGCACTTGTGCAAGGTGGAGCTTATGTGATTCCTCATCCGGCAAGTACACCAGTATGTTGTCTGTGTATGCTACCGCACAGGACCCCAACAAGTCTCCCAGGACGGAGTCAATTAGTTGCTGAAAGCACGCATGAGCGTTCTTTAGACCAAAGGGCATGACATTAAACTGGAATATTCCCTGTCTACACCTAAACGTGGTCAACCACTCCTGGCCTTCCTTAATGCAGACTTGATTGAAGGCGTTCATGCAGTCCAGTTTTGAAAAGACCTTGGCTTTTTCCACAAAACGTGCAATCTGAGGCTCTAGCAGGGTAGGATATGGGTCTGGCACGGTTACATTGTTGAGTAAACCATAGTCAACACACGGGCATAAGGTCCCGTCTGCTTTCTCCAAAAACAATAAGGGGGCACAAATGGAGGAGGTAGATGGCACAATCCAGCCTTTTGGGAGCATCTCATAAATCCAGGCATCCAGAGCTTCCTCCTCTTTGAGGGTCAGGGGGTAGATGGGTGAATTGATCTTCAACAGGTCAACAGTGAGGCAAACAGAGAAGTCAAACTGTGAATGTTTTGGGAGTCTTTTTGCCCTGGAGACGTCAAGGACTTCAGCTAGGTGTTCCATGCAGTGAGGTACCAAAATGGCTGTTGGTTGCATAGCCACCACCTTGCAAGCGGCTAGCAATGGGTCAACACATAGGAGTGAGTTATCCATAAGAGAGAGGGAGAAGGGGGGTCCCTGGGAGGGGGTTAAGCATAAGGAGTTAGCTTGCAGGTCCAAGGAAATGCCGTACTTTCTCCACCAACCAATCCCTAAGATCATGGGGCATAGTAGGTTTTTCACAGCAGAGAATTGTTCTGTGAAAGTATGATTTCCAATCTTAAAGGATATGGGCTTTGAAACCGTTAGGGATCAAAAGGCCACAGAGTTTCCTCCTTTGACCAGGTCCCTGGGGTAAAGGTCAAGACCTAACTCTGACGCTAACTTGATACTTATAAAGTTCACTTTGGCACCAGTGTCCAGTAATGTTAAGGTTTTAGGTACACCTGTACATCCCGGAAAGTCAACTGAAAGCAAAAAGTACCCAGAAAACTCTTTATTTGTAGACTCAAAGGGAGATCAAAGAGGGGTTAGGACTTGCATGCCCATTGGGTGAGGGTGGGTCAGGGCTTCTTGGCCCCAAGAGAGACTCAATGCAGGAGGCCGGAGAGAGGGTCATAGCTCCAAGGTACTGACAGATTGTGAGCCCAGTTGCAAAGTATGGATTGTTGCGGTCCACAGGCACACCATCTGAACTATCATCATCAGAACTAAAACAAAGAGAAAGGGGTGAATTATCAGAAGCATAATTGAGGGACTCACCATGCCCCTTGAGTGCCATAGAGGACAGAAAATTGAGGACAGATGGATTTTGCGGCAATGCATTGTGTTTATTACAACTGCAACCATCTAAGAGGTATGTTGTTGCTGCATGGTGGTCTTTATCCGGGGCATCTAGAATGCACAGGGTATTGGCTGCCGGGAGCTGATTCATTGGGTGCTCAATTCTTTTTAATTCATATCTGGTAGTGGTCTTCTCAGTTTTATGGTTGGGAGAGTTTGAGTCCAAAGGCTTGGCGTTGTCTTGAAGCAAGGGGGAACTAACTCCAGAAGTGCCCGAGTTCAAACTGGATTCCAAAGGGGGTGCAGCCGTAACCGTCTTTTGCAGTGTGAAGGCAAAACTCTTGGATCTGATGGTTTGATTGTAATGCAGGCCGCTGACCACATAGTTGCAAAGATCATCAATCAGCTCAGTGAGCGTGGCAATGGGCTCCAACCAGGGCGGGAGGTTTGAACCCGTAGAATTGAGTGCTGCTTTGAGCACGGCAAGTTTTGCTGACTTGGGCAACAAAATTTGGGCTGCTGCTGCTTTAAAAATGGTTAAAAACTCACCCAGAGTTTGATTGCCTTGTTTGAGGCTGAGGAAGGCTAGGTAAGTGGGTCAAGGGGTTGCAGGGTGTAGAGAGGAGTCCAGGGCCTGTGCCATTGGCGACATGTTGTCAAATAAAGCCGGGTGCTTTGATAACGTGTCTAGTAGCCATTGGCAGGCTGGTACGGGGAGTTGGTAAAGCGCATTACCAATGCAGAGGCACAATGCCAGAGCAGAGTTGGGGAAGAGAGATTCAGGTCTGCCAAGGGCATGGGCCAGTTTGCGGGAAAATTCCGCAGGTGGGGCTGTGATTGGACTGCAAAAAAGGTAGGATGGCCAATCAAGGCGCCAGAGGTTTGAAATGAATTGATAACAGGTCAAAATTAAAGATGCACCCCATTTCACAAAGATCCATGACAAAGCTGTCGCATTAAATGCAGATGCCAACATGAACTAAATAGTTGTGGCAGGATACAAAATTACTTCCGATGCCAACTGGGTTAACCAAAAGTACACAATCAATACCATTTGTTGAAAAAGGTTTCTAGATAATGTTAGAACTAGATGACAAGCTGCACTATTCAAAGAAAAATTATGTGGATATAGTAAACACAGAGTTAATTGTTTGAGTAACAGTAAGCCAAATTGAGAGGAGGGTTTGATCATTTGGGAACCGCGACCTGTGGAACGGAAGATGGAGATCAAGATTGAAGTAAAGAAGATCATTTTCAGCGGAAAATTAGGAATAATGGCGAGCTGGCAAAGTGACGTAAAAGGCAGGCCAAGTGACAGCAAAGGAGTCTAAAGCCATCTGAACCATTGTCCTGGCCATATTGTCAAAGACAGGGCCCAACAGGCCCAAATACGCAAACATAAGGGTGATTTTCTGTTTTATTCCAAGGTGAGTAAGATATCTAGAAACAAGTTTCTAGAGGGGAAATGGGGAAGTCTTAAGGGAGTTCAGGATGGGGAAGGAGGGGATTCCTTGGCTTCTGATTGGCTGGCAAGAATATTTTCAGCAGTTGTAGGCCCTGCATTAGAATTTACACCAATGACGTCATAATTTGGAAAATTTGGGCGACCAGTGGGTTGAGCGCTTCCATCACCAAATAACGTATAACAGGTGATTTTCTTGTCATAGTTATTTGGATAAAAATATGGTAGATCCAGATTTTCCAGGGCTATTTGAGCGACCCCAGCTTTGACCCATTTTTTTGTCAATTACGGCATTTAAGTTGTCAATTTCTCTTAAGGGTTTGGCAGCTGTTCTTTGTTGGTTTCTGGTCTTACAGGGGCGTGTTATTCCTTTCATTTGGTTTTCTACTGTAACAGTTATTGTCTTCTGTGTAATGTCATTGCAAAATTGGTTTTCCAAGGTCTTTTGCGCCTCTATTAGTTTGATATGTGTATATGTGTCTCTTAGGCTGGGGTGAGGATGATGTGATATAATATACAGTAGAATATAGTGGAGGTAACACAATTCATAATCTATTGATTACACAGTGTATAATCAGTGATAATCACTATAGGCTAATAATTAGTCACTGTATAATAGGTCTATCAACTATAATAAACCGGTAGCTACACTGTGTATAATTACTACACTTAATAATATAATAATCAGGTGATAATAAAGTGTGGAATTGATAAGATATTCATGCAATAATTAGCCTTATCTTGTGTGATAAATCAGCTTAATCTCACAGGTACAAATAGCTGATATGGTTTATTTTGATCCAATCTTGTAATTTTTCAGCATTCTTGGGAGGAAGACCTGATGTTGTTACTGACACTTCTTTCTCTTCAGGCACTCTTGGGTGTAAATGATCCCAGTTCAATGGTATACCACTTAATTGGCCTCATATCATCCTTCATCCAAAGATTTACCTAAATCCTATTCAGCTTCTCCCACAATACCTTCTCCTCCAGTTTTTCATCTACTAGCAACTGTCTTCCTGTTAAATTATTTTTGGGCATGTTTCTTCCTGGGTTGCTTCAACCCCCTCTTGAGTTGTTACCGTTTATTTGGGAAGATATTTTAAATGGGTATAGTTTCCTTACCAGCAAGATCTCTGGTCACTGAGTTAAACTCCTATGCTTTTTTCTAGCACACAGAAAGAATTTTTCTTAGTAGCTGAGTCCCTGACACTTAGAATTGTCTGGCTAGTTGTGCTGCAGGGTCATTTTTTCCAGATAATATTTTAGGTAAGTGTAGGTGTGGCCTCATAATTGTACTAATGATGGTTGGTTTTTCTCCATATACAAGATCATACAGATTCCCCCCTATATTTTAGTTTATACAGCTATAACACCATTGATGTTGTTGGTAGCATATTAGCCCAGAGGTGTGAATCATTGGCAGATAATATACTCAGTGCCTCTACAAGAGCACCAATAAAACTTTTCCACTCTTATATTAGCTTGTTGGTGATAGGTGCTGGCCACAGTATGTTTTATCTCATTCTTGGTAAAGTAGACATTTGTTTCTACAGGGGTGAGTTCCATTCTTCTGTCTGTTATTAGAAGGTCAGGCTTTCCAAACTTGTTGATGATTTAATTACCTATAAAATTTCTTACCTTTTTTTCTTTTTGCTATTTTTTGCTTGCCCTACAGGCTATCTTGATGTATTTTTTGCTTTTATTATCTCCTGCCATGGGTCTCAAAATATACAATGCCCACACCTTGAATGATTGTGTGATTGACACTGGCATCACTAATTTAGGGAAGCCTTAAAGTGAGCATATTTTCACATACTTCACATTAGTTAAGTACTTCCTTGATGCTGTTCAACATGTTGAACCACCAGTAGTGTATCTTGAGGTATTCAAGCAAGTTGCTGCTACAGGTGCATCCCATATCTCTGTGGTATCAAAGGATTGTGTCAATATTTTGTGTTGACAGGGCGTAGGGTACAGCATCACCACTTGGAAGTATCTGATGTATAGTGCCATATATATTTTTGAACAGATGTTTGTTATTGAGGACTTTCTCTTGGATGTCCATTGGTGTACCAGGTGACAATCCTTCCTGGAGATCCCCCATGATTAATATGGGCCAGTTGGGGTTGCCATTAGTGCAGAGGATGTGTTTATTGTATAGCCTTGATAGGGTGTCTGCAGTAAGCATCTCTCTGCCTGTTTTGTATTCAATTTGCATGGGGTATCTCTGTATGAGGCTCATCCATTCAGCTTGTCTTCTTGACAGGTGTTGTTTTGTTTTAAAGAATACCAATGACTTGTGATTGGTGAGCACTTTGAACGTCTGTGCAACTTCCAGATAGCATTGCCACTTCATTAGACAGTGGACAATAGCTATCAGTTCCTTGTCATGTATCAGATATCTTTACTCACCATCAGACAATTTTCTAGATTCATATGCTACAGAGAGGAAGTCCTTTCTGAAGTTTGAATTTGGAGTATACTCTTATTGCATAATTGGAGTTGTCAGTTTCTAGTTTGTATACTCTTTTGCAGTTTGGATATTATAAGATGGGGGTGGTGACCATGCATTCTTTCAACTGTCTAAAATATTGATCTCTTAGCGGTGTCCATACATATTTGATTGTTTTGACTGTGATTGCAGATAAAGGGAAAGTCAAGGCGCCCCAGTCAGGGATGAATCTTCTGACATAGGCTACCATGCCTAGAAATGTACAAAGCTCACTCTTATTTTGCAGAGCTGGCATCTCTGTTATAGCACTATCTTATCTGAATCCAGTTTGATACTGTCTTTGCTGATAATGTGGCCAAGGAAAGGAAGTTCCAACAAGAAGAAGTCACACTTTGACAGTTTGGCAATGAGTTGGTTTACTTTGAGGGTGTGTAGGACCAGGCAGACATCTTCCCAATGTTTCTTTAGATTTAGACTGTAGATAATTATGTTGTACAGGCAAATGATTGCTTGTTTTCCAATGGATTCTTTGAAAACTTCATTCATGAAGGTTAAAAAGATGCTTGGGGCATTTACCATGCCAAATTTAAGAACCACACATTCAAACAAGCCATACTTATTTCTGAAAGCTGTTTTCAGTATGTCCTCTGGTTTAACCCAAATTTGGTGATAACCTGCTGTCAAGTCAATTATTGTGAAGACTTGGGACCTCCCCCAGGGCGTCAAAAAGGTCATTAATCAGAAGTAGGGGATACATGTTCTTAATTATGACCTTATTGAGCGCCCTGTAGTTTGTGACCAGGCGGAGTCCACCATCTTTCTTTGCTATAAAAAAGACAGCTGCTCCAAAAGGAGATTTAGAAGGTCGTATAAGTCATTTTTCAAGGGCTTTGTCTAGGTAGGCCTTTAGTGTGTTGTCCTCTTGTGGTGTTAGGCAGTAGATAGGTTGTGTTTTTGGCACACTCTCTTTGAATTAAATTTCATGTTGAATGCCCCAATTAGGCGGTAGTCCCAGTAACATTTCTTGGAAAACCAAAGGGAATTCTAGGACTAGGTGTTGTCGGATTGGGTCTCATTTGCGCAAGGTCTCTGCATTTTTAAAGTGGATAATCTCATAAATACAGGTATTCCAATCAATTTTGAAGGGTACCTTTTCCTCTTCTGTTTCCGTAATTTTCACAAGCACATGATCTCTCATAAGTGTATCAAGATTAGTTGGATATACATGGTGGTGCACCTTGCCATGTTGTATGGTGAGGGTAGCGCTATCCCAGTCAATATGAGGTTTGGTCTTTTTCATCCAATCCAAGCCAATTATAACATCATACTTGGGGATTATTATGATTGGGCCACTGATTGTAGTTTGCACTTCTTTTATTTGGGTGCAGAAGATTCTTGCTTTTTTAGTGACTGGTGTGCTTTGGTTGTCTGTCATGATGACTCTCTTGATGTTGCTTTGGCCTGTAGGTATTTTCATGAGGTCAGCAAATTTCTTGTCGACGAGAGATTGGTCTGCTCCAGTGTCAAATAATGCTGTGCCTTGGTATCTGCAAAAACAGAAAGTATAAGTGAGGAGTTTATTTCCAGTTTGGGCAGCAAATAGTAGAGGGTTGCTAGAGGGTACTTGAATCATGGTGATTGAATCCACGTCCTGGTCCCTGTATAAGTCTTGCAAAGTGGGGGAGGGCAGCTTGCCTAAGCAATCCCCTGAGCTTTTCCCTCATTGGTGGTGTTATCAGTGCTTTTTTTGTTTTGAGTGGTGTGATTTCTGCCTCAAGAATGAGGGTTATTGGCTCAGTTATTTTTCTTATTAGGGCGAGGGTCCTTCTTTGCTGTGGGGCTCTCCTTTTACTTGTTTGTTGTGTGTAGATTGTCAGATTTCTGAGCTGCACATTTTCCTTCCAAGAATACATCTTCAAGGTTCTTGCAGCAGGTCGTGTCAAACTGATGTCTGATATGTGTAGGGAGGCTGTTGCAAAAGTCCAGTTGAGGTCCTGGCTTGTAAAAGTTGATGGTGTTGGGAACTCAATCATGTATGTCATCATAGGCTTCAATGTACCTCAATGGTTCCTGTTATTTTGAAGGGTCTGAGTTCTTTCATGATCACCACATCAGAATCC